>JAUMJK010002034.1:0-16651 GCA_033558105.1 Coccyzus lansbergi
GACTTGGGGGGCAAATAGGGGCTCAGGGGTCACTTAGGGGGCGATTGGGGGTCTTGGAGGGGACTTGGGGATCTTAGGGGGGACTTGGGGGTCGATTTGGGGTCTTGGAGGGGACTTGGGGGGCAATTGGGGTCTTAAGGGGCACTTGAGGGGTGATTGGGGTCTTTGAGGGGACTTGAGGGTCAGTTGTGGGTCAGGAGGTCACGTGGGGGTCACTTATGTGTCAGGGCTGTGACTTGGGGGGTCACTCAGGGTCAGTTGTGGGTCAGAGGAGTCATGGGGGGTGATTTGTGGGTCACTTGTGGCTCAGTTATGGGTCAGGGAATCACATGTGAGTCACTCGGGGGTTGCCGTGGGGCAAAGGGTCACTTTGGGGTCAGTTATGGGTCCAGGGAGGTCGCTTGGGGGGTCACTTGAGGGTCAGTCGTGGGTCAAAGGGTCACTTGGGGGTCAGTTCCGGGTCAGGGGATGACTCCGGGGTCGGTTGTGGGTCACTTGTGGGTCAGTTATGGGGCAGGGGTTCACTTGGGGGTCAGTTATGGGGCAGGGGGTCACTTGTGGGTCTGAGGCTCCTTGACCCCCCCCTCCCCCCGAGGTGTGTGGTGGTTCCCCTCCCCTCCCCCCGCGCGGCCCAAGTGGCTGTGGGGTCACTGCAGCCCGACCTGCGCCCCTCCCCCACCCTGAGGACCTGCGGCAACCGCATCGAGGCGTAAGGGGGAGGGGCTAAAGGGGACGGGGGGAGGGGCTAAAGGGGATGGGAAGGGGCTAAAGGGGATGGGAAGGGGCTAAAGGGGATGGGGAGGGGTTAAAGGGGACGGGGAGAGAAGGGCTGAAAGGGACAGGCATGGGGAGGGGGTAAAGGGGGTGGGAAAGGGGCTCAGAGGGGGTGGATGTGGAGTGGGGGCTGGGCAGTGACCCCTCCCCCTTTTCCCTTTTGGTCCCCGTCAGGTGCTGGTCGGGTTCCCCTCGGGCCCTTCGAGCTGCCGCCTCCTCCTTCCTGGAGCTGCTGGGGCTGGTGCTGGAGACCCTCGAGCGCTTCCAGCCTCACAATGAACCCGAAGCCCAAGAGTTGGGCTGACACCGACCAAGCCTTCGGGGCCTTTATTTTGGGGGGGGAGGGGGGGGAGGGGCCGATCGCCATCACCGGATCTGGGGGAGGGGAGGGGAGGGGAGAGAGAAAGGGGGGAGGGGGTGAGTGGGGGGAGGGGGTGAGGGCCCAAACCTCCATTCAGGCCCCTCCCCCTCCCTTTCATCCTCTTTCCCCCCAACCCCTCCCCCACCATCACTTCATCCCTCTCCCTAAGCCCCTCCCCCTCTCTATTAACCCCTCCCCATCTTGTAAGCCCCTCCCCCTCCTTGAGCCCCTCCCCCACTCTTAAGCTCCACACAAGCCCCTCCCCCTCCATGAACCCCTCCCCATCCTATAAACTCCTCCCCTCTCCCTCAGCCCCTCCCACACTCTTAAGCTCCACCCAAGCCCCTCCCCTCTCCATTAACCCCTCCCCATCCTATAAGCTCCTCCCCTCTTGGCCCCTCCCATCTCCATTAACCCCTCCCCATTAACCCCTCCCCTAAGCCCCTCCCCCCTCCATTAACCCTTCCCCATTAACCCCTCCCCTAAGCCCCTCCCCCTCCATTAACCCCTCCCCATTAACCCCTCCCCTAAGCCCCTCCCCCTCCATTAACCCCTCCCCATTAACCCCTCCCCTAAGCCCCTCCCCCTCCATTAACCCCTCCCCATTAACCCCTCCCCCACCCTTAAGGTCCACCCAAGTCCCTCCCTCTCTCCCCTCTCTCTTTGGGGCACAAAAGGGGAGAGTTGGGTCTCCTCCCCTGGCCCCTCCCACCCTGGTGGTTTAGCTCCTCCCCCCCGCTGTTGTGGCCCCGCCCTCACCGTGTAGCGCTCCCACTTCCTCTCGGGGTCGTAGGGCTCCCAGCGCGAGGCAGGGAAGATGTGCTTGTTCTTCTCGTACCACGAGCGCAGAACCACCTTCCCGGCGTGGGACTGCGGGGGTTAATGACGCCAGCACGGGGGAGGGAAAGGGCAGGCGTGAGGGGGTTAATGGCTGCCATGATGGGAGGGGGAATGGCAGCCATGATGGGGGAGGAATGGAAGCCATGATGGGAGGGGAATGGCAGTCATGAGGGGGCTAATGGCTGCCATGATGGGAGGGAATAGTGGACATGATGGGGGAGGAATGGCAGCCATGATGGGAGGGGAATGGCAGTCATGAGGGGGTTAATGGCTGCCATGATGGGAGGGGGAATGGCAGCCATGATGGGGGAGGAATGGAAGCCATGATGGGAGGGGAATGGCAGTCATGACGGGGCTAATGGCAGCCATGATGGGAGGGGAGTGGAAGCCATGATGGGGCTAATGGCAGCCATGATGGGAAGGGACTGGCGGCCATGATAAGAGAGGAATAGCAGCCATGATAGGATGGGGATGGCAGACATGATGGGAGGGAAACTGCCGCTGTGGTGGGAGGGAGTGGCAGCCATGATGGGAAGGGAATAGTGGCCATGATGGGAGGCAAATGGAAGCCATGATGGGGAGGGAATAGCAGCCGTGATTGACACCCTGATGGGAGAGGAATGGCAACCATGATGGGAAGGAAACAGCCACCGCGATGGGAGAGAAATGGCAGACAGAATGGGGTTAATGGCTGCCATGATGGGAGGGAACAGTGACCATGATGGGAGGGGAATGGAGGCCATGATAAGAGAGGAATAGCAGCCATGATAGGATGGGGATGGCAGACATGATGGGAGGGAAACTGCCGCTGTGGTGGGAGGGAATGGCAGCCATGATGGGAGGCAAATGGAAGCCATGATGGGGAGGGAATAGCAGCCGTGATTGACACCCTGATGGGCAAGGAATGGCAACCATGATGGGGTTAATGGCAGCCATGATGGGAAGGAAACGGCCACCGTGATGGGAGAGAAATGGCAGACAGAATGGGGTTAATGGCTGCCATGACGGGGAGGGAAACAGAAGCCATGATGGGAGGGGAATGGAAACCATGATGGGAGGGAACAGTGACCATGATGGGAGGGAACAGTGACCATGATGGGAGGGAACAGTGACCATGATGGGGAGGGAGCAGCTGCCATAATAGGAAGGGAATAGTGGCCGTGATGGGAGGGAATAGCAGTCACAATAGGGGAATGGCAGCCATGATGGGAAGGGAACAGCAGCTTGATGGGAGGGGGGGGATGGGCAGCCATGATGGGAGGGAATAGCAGTCACAATGGGGGAACAGCAGCCATGATGGGGTTAATGGCTGCCATGATGGGTGGGAATGGCAAACATGATGGGGCTAATGGCCGCCCTGATGGGGAGGGAAACAGAAGCCATGATAGGAAGGGAATGGCTGCCACGATGGGAGGGGAATAGAAACCATGATGGGAAAGGAGTGGCTGCCTTGATGGGAGGGAATGGCAGCCATGATGGGAGGGAATGGCAGCCATGATGGGAGGGAATGGCAGCCATGATGGGAGGGAATGGCAGCCATGATGGGAGGGAATGGCAGCCATGATGGGAGGGAATGGCAGCCATGATAAGAAGGGAACGGCAGGCACGATGCAAGGAAATGGCCGCCATGATGGGAGAGGAATGGCAACCATGATGGGGAGGGAACAGCCACCATGATGGGAGGTAAACAGCCACCAGGATGGGGTTAATGGCTGCCATGATGGGAGGGGAATAGCAGCCATGATGGGGAGGGAAACAGAAGCCATGATAGGAGGGGAATGGAAGCCATGATGGGAGGGGAATAGCAGCCATGATGGGGTGGGAAACAGACGCCATGACGGAAGGAGAACGGCAGCTTGATGGGAGGGGGGGATGGGCAGCCATGATGGGAGGGAATAGCAGTCACAATGGGGGAAGAGCAGCCATGATGGGAGGGGAATGGCGGCCATGATTGGAGGGAACAGCTGCCATGATGGGGAGGGAATAGTGGACATGATGGGGGAGGAATGGAAGCCATGATGGGGGTAATGGCTGCCATGATGGGGAGGGAACAGCCGCCATGATAGGAGGGGAATGGCAGCCATGATGGGAAGGGACTAACAGTCACGGTGGGAGGGGGATGGAAGCCATGATGAAGGGGAATGGCTGCCATGATGGGGAGGGAAACAGCTGCCATGACAGGAGGGGAACGGCGGCCATGATGGGAAGGGAACGGCCTCCATGCTGTTAGTTGTGGGTCAGGGGGTCACAGGGCACGGGGGGGGGTCCCGGCAGCCATTTTGAAGGGCGAGGGAGGGGCCCCCACCTCATCCTTCTCGACGGAGGCATCGTTGAGGAGGCGAACGTCGTCGTGGACGTCGAAGTTGAAGAGAGGGCCTGGAGGGGGAGGAAGGGTTCAAGATGGCGCCGGTGATGTAATCGATGACGTCATCGATGACGTCACACCCACCCTCACTCACCGCTTTTGCCTCGAGCCTTCGTCACGATGAAGTCGTAGAAGCTGTGATGCTGGAGGGAGAGGGGGAGGGGTGAGGGGGGAGGGGCTGAGGGGCATGGGGGAGGGGCTAAGAGGGAGGGGGAGGAGCTCACGTGGGGGATGATCAGATCCTCCTTGATGTACATGAGCTGCTCCACCCCTGCCGACCTAGGGAGGGGGAGGGGAGGCTGTCACACCCTCCCCCACCCCCACATCGACCCCGTTTGCCCCCATCCTGCCCCTCCCCCCTCTTTTGCCCCTCCCCCCCGTTCTGCCCCTCCCCCATCCCAAACCCCACCCCATGTCCCCTCCCCCATCCCCAGTCCAGCCCCATTAACCCCTTCCCCACCCCCATCCAGGTCCATTAACCCTTCCCCCACCATTAGCCCCTCCCCCACACCATCAACTCCCCTCCCTCCCCATTCTGACCCTCCCCCCAATCAGCCCCATTAGCCCCTCCCCTCTCCGTTAGCCCCTCCCCAGCCCTATTCAGCCCCATTAGCCCCTCCCCCTGTTAGCCCCTCCCCCTTCCCATTCAGCCCCATCAACTCCTCCCCCACCCCATCAACCCCCTCCCCATCAGCCCCTCCCCCATGCAGCCCAAAAAACCCCTTTCCTCCCCCATTAGCCCCTCCCCCACACCATCAACTCCCATCCCTCCCCATTCTGCCCCTCCCCCAATCAGCCCCATTAACCCCTCCCCCTCTCCATTAGCCCCTCCCCTCCCATTAGCCCCTCCCCCACCTCCTCCACCCCCTCACTCCCTATTCTGCCCCTCCCCCAAATCAGCCCCTTTTGCCCCTCCCCCAGCCCTATTCAACCCCATTAGCCCCTCCCCCAATCAGCCCCATTAACCCCCTCCCCATTAGCCCCTCCCCCACACCATCAACCCCCCATTCTGCCCCTCCCCCACCCCATTAACCCCTCCCCTCGCATTAGCCCCTCCCCCTCCTCTTTTGCCCCTCCCCCAGCCCTATTCAAGCCCCATTAGCCCCTCCCCTTCCCATTCAGCCCCATTAACCCCTTCCCCGCCCCAATCGGCCCCATTCACCCCTCCCCTCCCCCCCATTAGCCCCTCCCCTAACCCTATTCAGCCTCATTAACCCCTCCCCCACCCCACCCAGCCCCGTTAACCCCTCCCCCGCCCCCCATATCAGCCCCGTTAACCCCTTCCCCACCGGAGCTCGCTGAAGTCCCTGCGCAGGATCTCGAGGGCTCTCTGCAGGAACTGCTGCATCGTGTTCCCTTTCTTCATCTGAAAAAAAAACCCCCAAAACCCCAAAAAACCCCTTTGGTGGGAACCCACGGACCCCCCTAAACCCCCTAAACCCCCCCCAGACTCCCCAAAAACCCCCTGAGGACCCCGACTCCCCCCAAGACCTTGACCGTTCGCCGGTGGCCGGAGCCGTCCCAGTAGCTGAAGGTGATCTCGATCTCCTCGTCTTAAAAGGGGGGAAAAAAAAAAAAAATGAGATGATCGGAGGGTTTGAAAGGGTTAAAAACGCTCAGGGAGGCCCCAAACTCCTCCCCCTGAATCCCAAAAATTCCGGATCTACTTTTGATCTTCTCCTGCTTGGCCTCCCACTCCTGCCGCAGCTCCTCGCGCAGACGGTTCTCCTCCTCCTGCGGGAAAAGAGGGGAAAAGGGGCACTTGGGACCCCAAGAGGGACCCAAATCCACCGAGTCTGACCCCAAAAGCCACTTTGGGGACACTAAATCCAACGTTGACGGCCAAAAAGCCACATTTGGGGGCACAAAAGCCACTTTTTGGGACCGAAAGTCCAGTTTTTGGGACGCAAAACCCACCTTTTATGCCCCAAAATCTACTTTTGGTGACCCAGAACCCACTTCTTTCACCACAAATCCACCTATTGTGCTCCAAAATCCACCTTTTTCACCCGAGAATCCACTTCTTTCAACAAAATCCACTTTTTTGTGACCCCAAATCCACCTTTTATGCCCCAAGTGACCTAAAATCCACTTTTTGTGACCAAAAAGCCACTTCTTTCTCCCCAAATCCACTTTTCCGACCCAGAACCCAACTTTTGTGACCCAAAATCCACTTTCTGTGACCCAAAAGACCCCAAATCCACCTTTTATGCCACAAAATCCACTATTGTTGCCCCAAATCCACTTTTTGTGACCTAAAGTCCACCTTTTATGCCACAAAATCCACTTTTTGGGACCCAAAATCCACCTTTTATGCCCAAAAATCTACTTTTGGTGACCCAGAAACCACTTCTTTCAGCCCAAATCCACCTTTTCCGACCCAGAAGCCAAATTTTGGGCCACAAAATCCACGTTTTGTGCCACAAAATCCACCTTTTCTGCCCCCAAATCCACATTTTGTGACCTAAAATCCACTTTTTTCTGGCCCCAAATCCTATTGTGCTCCAAAATCCACCTTTTTCACCCGAGAATCCACTTCTTTCAACGAAATCCACTTTTTGTGACCCCAAAATCCACCTTTTATGCCCCAAGTGGCCTAAACCCCACTTTTTGTGACCAAAAAGCCACTTCTTTCTCCCCAAATCCACTTTTCCGACCCAGAAGCCAAATTTTGTGACCCAAAATCCACGTTTTGTGCCACAAAATCCACTTTTTGTGACCCAAAAGACCCCAAATCCACCTTTTGTGCCACAAAATCCACTTTTTTCACCCCAGAATCCACTTTTTGTGACCCCAAATCCACCTTTTATGCCCCAAAATCCACATTTTGCGACACAAAATCCACTTCTTGTGACCCTAAATCCACTTTTTGTGACCCCCAAATCCACTTTTTTTTGCCCCAAATGCACCTTTTGTGACCTAAAATCCAACTTTTGTGACACAAAATCCAACTTTTGTGACACAAAATCCAACTTTTGTGACACAAAATCCAACTTTTGTGACACAAAATCCAACTTTTGTGACACAAAATCCACCTTTTGTGACGTAAAATCCACCTTTTGTGACGTAAAATCCACCTTTTGTGACCGAAAATCCACCTTTTGTGACCGAAAATCCACCTTTTGTGACCGAAAATCCACCTTTTGTGACCGAAAATCCACCTTTTGTGACCGAAAATCCACCTTTTGTGACCGAAAATCCACCTTTTGTGACCGAAAATCCACTATTGTTGCCCCAAATCCACTTTTTTTCTCCCCAAATCCACTTTTTGTGACCTAAAATCCACCTTTTATGCCACAAAATCCACTTTTTGGGACCCAAAATCCACTTTTTGGGACACAAAATCCACCTTTTATGCCCAAAAATCTACTTTTTGTGACCCAAAACCCACTTCTTTCACCCCAAATCCACCTTTTCCGACCCAGAAGCCAAATTTTGGGCCACAAAATCCACTTTTTGTGACCCCAAAATCCACCTTTTATGCCCCAAAATCCACCTTTTGTGACCTAAAATCCACTTTTTTCTGGCCCCAAATCCACCTATTGTGCTCCAAAATCCACTTTTTTCACCCGAGAATCCACTTCTTTGAACAAAATCCACTTTTTGTGACCCCAAAATCCACCTTTTATGCCCCAAGTGACCTAAAATCCACTTCTTTCTCCCCAAATCCACTTTTCCGACCCAGAAGCCAACTTTTGTGACCCAAAGTCCACTTTTTGTGCCACAAAATCCACTTTCTGTGACCCAAAAGACCCCAAATCAACCTTTTGTGCCACAAAATCCACCTTTTGTGACACAAAATCCACTTCTTGTGACCCCAAATCCACCTTTTTCACCCCAAATCCCACCTTTTCCAACCCAGAATCCACCTTTTCTGTCCCAGAATCCATCTTTTGTGCTCCAAAATCCACTTTTTTGCCCCAGAATCCAGGTCTTTCACCCCCAAATCCACTTTTTGTGGCCCCTAATCCACCTCTATGCTCCAAAATCCACATTTTGGGATCCAAAATCCACCTTTTATGCCCCAAAATCCACTTTTTGGGTCACAAAATCCACTTTCCGTGCTCCAAAATCCACTTTTTTCACCCCAGAATCCACTTTTTTTTGCCCCAAATCCACCTTTTATGCCCCAAAATCCACATTTTGCGACACAAAATCCACTTCTTGTGACCCCAAATCCACTTTTTGTGACCCCAAATCCACCTTTTGTGACCCCAAATCCACCTTTTGTGACCTAAAATCCAACTTTTGGGACACAAAATCCACTTTTTGTGACGTAAAATCCACCTTTTGGGACACAAAATCCACTATTGTTGCCCCAAATCCACTTTTTTTCTCCCCAAATCCACTTTTTGTGACCTAAAATCCACCTTTTATGCCCCAAAATCCACATTTTGGACACAAAATCCACTTTTTGGGACCTAAAGTCCACTTTTTGTGCCACAAAATCCAACTTTGACGCCCAAAAATCCACATTGTGTGACCCGAAATCCACTCTTTGGGACACAAAATCCACCTTTTATGCCCAAAAATCTACTTTTTGTGACCCAGAAACCACTTCTTTCACCCGAAATCCACCTTTTCCGACCCAGAAGCCAAATTTTGTGCCACAAAATCCACCTTTTATGCCCCAAAATCCACATTTTGTGACTTAAAATCCACATTTTGTGACTTAAAATCCACATTTTGTGACTTAAAATCCACATTTTGTGACTTAAAATCCACATTTTGTGACTTAAAATCCACATTTTGTGACTTAAAATCCACATTTTGTGACTTAAAATCCACATTTTGTGACTTAAAATCCACATTTTGTGACTTAAAATCCACATTTTGTGACTTAAAATCCACATTTTGTGACTTAAAATCCACATTTTGTGACTTAAAATCCACATTTTGTGACTTAAAATCCACATTTTGTGACTTAAAATCCACATTTTGTGACTTAAAATCCACATTTTGTGACTTAAAATCCACATTTTGTGACTTAAAATCCACATTTTGTGACTTAAAATCCACATTTTGTGACTTAAAATCCACATTTTGTGACTTAAAATCCACATTTTGTGACTTAAAATCCACATTTTGTGACTTAAAATCCACATTTTGTGACTTAAAATCCACATTTTGTGACTTAAAATCCACATTTTGTGACTTAAAATCCACATTTTGTGACTTAAAATCCACATTTTGTGACTTAAAATCCACCTTTTGGGACCCAAAATCCACCTTTTGGGACCCAAAATCCACCTTTTGGGACCCAAAATTCACATTTTGTGACCCAAAATGCACTTTTGGGGACACAAAATCTACTTTTTCTGACCTAAAATCCATCTTTTATGTCCCCAAAATCCACATTTTGGGAGAGAAAATCCACTTTTTCTAACCTAAAATCCACTTTTTCCAACCAAAAATCCACTTCTTGTGACCCCAAATCCACTTTTTGGGACCCACAATCCACTTTTGTTTCGCAAAATCCACTTTTTGTGACCCCAAACCCACCTCCTTGACTCCAAAATCCACCTTTTTCTCCCCCAAGTCCCCTTTTGTGCCCCCAAAATCTGCCTCTTTCATCCCCAAATCCACCTTTTATGCCCCAAAATCTCCCTTTTTCACCCTCAATCCCCTTTTCTGACCCCAAAAAGCTCTGTCCCACTACCTCCCGGTCTCGATCTGGGAGGAAACTGGTGTCGACGTCCGGATTCTTCCCCAATTTCTTCTTCTTCGGGGGCTCCTCGGGGGCCTCTGGGGGACAAAAAAAATGGGGTTCGAGGCCTAAAAAAGAGCCAAGAATGGCTCGAAATGGCTGAAAATGACCCAAAATGGCCCAAAGGGGTCACCGGGGAGGTCGTCGTCGTCGGCTCCTTCCTCGTCGAGGCTGAAGCTGAGGCTGCAGATCTTGCGTTTGGCCTCTTGCTTGCGCTCGCGCTCGCGCTGACGCTCCAGCTGCCTGAGGGGGCACTGGGCTCAACTGGGAGGGACTGGGAGAGGGGACGGGGGCTCTGGGAGGGGAAATGGGGAGACTGGGAGGGACTGGGAGGGGGAATGGGGAAACTGAGAGGGACTGGGAGGGGGAATGGGGGCACTGGGAGGGGGAACGGGGGCACTGGGAGGGGGAACGGGGGCACTGGGAGGGACTGGGAGGGGGACTGGGGGCACTGGGAGGGACTGGGAGGGGGAATGGGAGCTACTGGGACAAACTGGGAGGGACTGGGAGGGGAAATGGGGGCACTGGGAGGGGGAATGGGGAAACTGGGAGGGGAAACGGGGGCACTGGGAGGGGAAACGGGGGCACTGGGAGGGGAAACGGGGGCACTGGGAGGGGAAACGGGGGCACTGGGAGGGGAAACGGGGGCACTGGGAGGGGAAACGGGGGCACTGGGAGGGGAAATGGGAGCTACTGGGACAAACTGGGAGGGACTGGGAGGGGAAATAGGAGCTACTGGGACAAACTGGGAGGGACTGGGAGGGGAAATGGGGGCACTGGGAGGGGAAATGGGGGCACTGGGAGGGACTGGGAGGGGAAATAGGAGCTACTGGGACAAACTGGGAGGGACTGGGAGGGGGAATGGGGAAACTGGGAGGGGGAATGGGGGCACTGGGAGGGGAAACGGGGGCACTGGGAGGGGAAACGGGGGCACTGGGAGCTACTGGGACAAATTGGGAGGGACTGGGAGGGGAAATGTGGGAATTGGGGAGGGAAATGGGGGCACTGGGAGGGTCTGGGAGCCATTAGGAGGACAAATGGGGGCACTGGGAGCCATTGGGAGGGGAAAGGGGAGCACTGGGAGGGACTGGGAGGCACTGAGAGGGGCATTGGGAGTACTGGGACAAACTGGGAAGGACTGGAGGGGCACTGGGAGGTCAAACGGGGGCACTGGGAGCCACTGGGAGGGGAAATGAGGGAACTGGAGGCGACTGGGAGCCATTGGGAGGCGAAATGGGGGCACTGGGAGGGACTGGGAGGGGAAATGGGGGCACCAGGAGGGACTGGAGGGGCACTGGGAGTACTGGGACAAACTGGGAGGGAAAATTGGGGGCACTGGGAGGGGAAATGGGGCCACTGGGAGGGACTGGGACAAACTGTGAAGGGGAATGAGGGGCACTTGGAGGCACTGGGAGGGACTGAAGGGGGCACTGGGAGTACTGGGACAAACTGGGAGGGACTGGGAGGGGAAATGGGGAAACTAGGAGGCACTGGGAGGGGAAATGGGGGCACTGGGAGGGGAAATGGGGAAACTGGGAGGGACTGGAGGGGCACTGGGAGGGGACTGGGGGGGACTGGGAGGGGACTGGGGGGGACTGGGAGGGGAACTGGGAGCACCGAGAGGGACTGGGAGGGGGTGTTGTGGCTCAGGGTTGGATTTTGGGTTCCAAACTGTGGATTTTGGGGCTCAGGGTTGGTTTTTCAGTCACAAAATGGAGGATTTGGGGCTCAAAATGGAGAATTTTGGGTCCCAAACCGTGGATTTTGGGTCTCAGGGTTGGATTTTTAGTCACAAAATGGAGGGTTTGGGGCTCAAAATGGAGGGTTTGGGGGGTCAGGGTCAGATTTTGGGTCCCAAACTGTGGATTTTGGGGGTTTGGGGCTGGATTTTGGGTCCCAAACTGTGGCTTTTGGGGGCTCAGAGTCAGATTTTGGGTCCCAAACTGTGGATTTTGGGGGTTTGGGGCTGGATTTTGGGTCCCAAACTGTGGAGTTTTGGGGCTCAGGGTCAGATTTCAGGATTTTGGGGCTCAGGATTGGATTTTCAGTCACAAAATGGAGGGTTTGGGGCTCAAAATGGAGGGTTTGGGGCTCAAAATGGAGGTTTTTGGGTCCCAAACTGTGGATTTTGGGGCTTAGGGTTGGATTTTCAGTCACAAAATGGAGGGTTTGGGGCTCAAAATGGAGGGTTTGGGGGGTCAGGGTCAGATTTTGGGTCCCAAACTGTGGATTTTTGGGGTTCAGGGTCGGATTTTGGGTCCCAAACTGTGGATTTTGGGGGCTCAGGGTCAGATTTTGGGTCCCAAACTGTGGATTTTGGGGGTTTGGGGCTGGATTTTGGGTCCCAAACTGTGGAGTTTTGGGGCTCAGGGTCAGATTTCAGGATTTTGGGGCTCAGGATTGGATTTTCAGTCACAAAATGGAGGGTTTGGGGCTCAAAATGGAGGATTTTGGGTCCCAAACCGTGGATTTTGGGTCTCAGGGTTGGATTTTCAGTCACAAAATAGAGGGTTTGGGGCTCAAAATGGAGGATTTGGGGCTCAAAATGGAGGATTTTGGGTCCCAAACTGTGGACTTTGGGGCTTAGGGTTGGATTTTCAGTCACAAAATGGAGGCTTTGGGGGGTCAGGGTTGGATTTTGGGTCCCAAACTGTGGATTTTGGGGCTCAGGGCAGGATTTTTGGTCCCAGACTGTGGATTTTTGGGGTCTGGGGCTGAATTTTGGGTCCCAGACTGTGGATTTTTGGGGCTCAGGGTTGGATTTTCAGTCACAAAATGGAGGCTTTGGGGGGTCAGGGTCGGATTTTGGGTCCCAAACTGTGCATTTTGGGGTTAAGGATCAGATTTTGGGTCCCAAATTGTGGATTTTGGGGGTTTGGGGCTGGATTTTTGGTCCCAGACTGTGGATTTTTGGGGTTTGGGGCTGAATTTTGGGTCCCAGACTGTGGATTTTTGGGGCTCAGGGTTGGATTTTCAGTCACAAAATGGAGGGTTTGGGGCTCAACATGTGGATTTTTGGGGCTCAGGGTTGGATTTTCGGCCTCAGGGTAGGATTTTGTGTCCCAGAGTGTGGAGTTTTGGGGTTCGGGGGTGGATTTCGGGGCTCACAGCTGCAGTTCGCGGCTCTGCTCCCTCTTGGCCAACTGCTTCTCTCGCTCCTTGACCAGCGCCTCCTGTCTCGCCCTCATGTCGTTCAGCGTCACCAAACCTGGGGGCGGAGAGAGGGGGAACCCCAAAAATCAACCCTGGGGGGACCCACAACTCGGCTTTGGGGGAAAAACCTCGAGATTTTGGGGTCCCGTAGGGGCAATTCTGCCTTTTTTTGAGGGGTTGGGGGGCTCTGAGGGGGTTTGGGGGACACTGGGAGGGGAAATGGGGGCACTGGGAGGGACTGGGAGGGCAAAAGGGGTCACTGGGAGCCACTGGGGGACATTAGGAGAGGAAATGGGGATACTGGGAGGGACTGGGAGGGGAACTGGGAGCACTGGGAAGGCAAATGGGGGCACTGGGACCCATTGGGAGAGACTGGGAGGGTAACTGGGAGCACTGGGAGGGGAACTGGGAAGGACTGAAGGGGGAACTGGGAGCACTAGGAGGGGTTGGAGGGGCACTGAGATGCACTGGGAGGGACTGGGAGGGGAACTGGGGGCACTGGGAGAGACTAGGGGAGGAACTCGGAGACACTGGGAGGGAGAACTGGGAGGGACTGGGAGGAACTGGAGGGGGAACTGGGAGCACTGGGAGGGACTGGGAGGGGAACTGTGGGCACCGGGAGGCACTGGAAGCCATTGGGAGGAGAACTGGGAGCACTGGGAGGGACTGGAGGGGGATTGGGAGGCACTGGCTGGGGAAATGGGGGCACTGGGAGCCATCGGGAGGGCAAATGGGGGCACTGGGAGGCACTGGGAGAGACTGGTAAGGGAACTGGGAGGGACTGGGTGAGGAAGTGGGGGTACTGGGAGGGGAACTGGGAGCACTGGGGGGCACTGGGAGCAGAACTGGGGGGTTTAGGATCCCTCTGGGAGGTTTTGGGGTGAACTCAAGTGGTTTTTGAGGCCTTTGGGAAGACCCTGAGGGGCTCGGGGGGGGGTTGAGGGGCCCCTGGGGGGGGGCACGGGGGGTTTTTGGGGTTCCCCCCTCAGATTTTTGGGGTCCCTTTAGATTTTTGGGGTCCCCACGGGGTTTTTGGGGTGTCCCCCCCCCTCACCCACGGTGCTGGACTTGAGTTCGGCCTCCACTGCGTCATAATGAGCCGAGAACTTGCGGTCGATGTTGGATTTGGCGCTGTTCTCCTGGAAGGGACACCCCCAAAAAAAATATTGGGGTTCAGGGACACCCCCAGAGACCCCCCAAACCCCACATCTGACACACACACCTCCCCAGGACCATAAACCCCCTCAGTGACCCCAAAATCCTCTCAGGGACCCCCAAACCCCCTTAGGGCCTCTCAGGGACCCCAAAATCCTTTAAGGGTTCCCCCCAAACCCCCTCAAGGACCCCAAAATCCTCTCAGGGACCCCCAAATCCCCTCAGTGACCCCCAAATCCTCTCAGGGTTCCCCCCAAACCCCCTCAGTGACCCCAAAATCCTCTCAGGATTCCCCCCAAACCCCCTCAGTGACCCCAAAATCCTCTCAGGATTCCCCCCAAACCCCCTCAGTGACCCCAAAATCCTCTCAGGGTTCCCCCCCAAACCCTCTCAGGGACCCCCAAACCCCCTCAGGGTCTCTCAGGGACCCCAAAATCCTCTCAGGGTTCCCCCCAAAGCCCCTCAGGGACCCCAAAATCCTTTAAGGGTTCCCCCCAAACCCCCTCAGGGTCTCTCAGGGACCCCAAAATCCTCTCAGGGTTCCCCCCAAAACCCCTCAGGGACCCCAAAATCCTTTAAGGGTTCCCCCCAAACCCCCTCAGGGACCCCCAAACCCCCTCAGTGACCCTCAAACCCCCTCAGTGACCCCAAAATCCTCTCAGGGTTCCCCCCAAACCCCCTCAGGGTCTCTCAGGGACCCCAAAATCCTTTAAGGGTTCCCCCCAAACCCCCTCAGGGACCCTCAAACCCCCTCAGGGTTCCCCCCAAGCCCCATCAGGGACCTCCCAAACCCTCTCAGGGCCTCTCAGGGACCCCCAATTCCTCTCAGGGATCCCCCAAACCCCATTTTGTGACCCCCCAAGTCCCCCCCCCCAGCCCCACAGACCACCCCAAACCCCCTCAGTGACCCCAAAAATCCTCTCAAGGTTCCCTCCAAACCCCCTCAGGGACCCCAAACCCCATTTTGTGACCCCCAAGTCTTCCCCTCAGCCCCACAGACCCGCCCCCCCCCCCCCCAACCCCACCTTCTGTCTCCCCAAACCCCCATTTCTGGGTCCCAAAGCCCTCATAGACCCCCCCCTAAACCCCCTCTCTGCCCCTCAAACCCACATTTCTGGGTCCCACAGCCCCTCAGGGCCCCCCCAGAACCCCATTTCTGGGCCCCACAGGACCACCTCAGCCCCATAGACCCCCCCAAACCCACTCTCTAACTCCCCAGACTCGTAGATCACCTCCAAGCCCCCCCCAGACCCCCCATTTCTGGGTCCAAAACCCCTCTCTGACCCCCCCCATCCCCCGAACCCCATTTCTGGGCTCCCAGCCCCATAGATCCCCCCCAAGCCCCCTCTCTGCCCCCCCCAGACCCACATTTCTGTGACCCACAGCCCCCCAGGACCCCCCCAAACCCCCATTTCTGGGTCCCAAAGCCCTCATAGACCCCCCAAACCCCCTCTCTGCCCCCTAAAACCCCCATTTCTGGTCCCAAACCCCCTCTCTGCCTCCCCAACCTCCCATTTCTGGGTCCCACAGCCCCACCCCAGCCCCACAGACACCCCCAAACCCACTCTCTGACTCCCCAGACCCATAGATAACCTACAAGGTCCCCCTGAGCCCCACCTGTGGGTCCCACAGGCCCCTCTCTGTGCTCCCAACCCCCCATTTCTGGGTCCCAAACCCCCTCTCTGCCCCACCTGAACCCCATTTCTGGGCTCCCGGCCCCACAGATCCCTCCAAGCTCCCCTGAGCCCCATTTCTGGGTCCCAAACCCCTCTCTGCCCCACCCAGCCCCACATTTCTGGGACCCCCAGCCCCTCAGGACCCCCCAAAACCCCATTTCTGGGTCCCAAAGCCCTCATAGACCCCCCCAAACCCCCTCTCTGCCCCCCCAAACCCCCATTTCTGGGTCCCAAACCCCCTCTCTGCCTCCCCAAACCCCATGTCTGGGTCCCACAGCCCCACCCCAGCCCCACAGACACCCCCAAACCCACTCTCTGACTCCCCAGACCCATAGATAACCTACAAGGTCCCCCTGAGCCCCACCTGTGGGTCCCACAGGCCCCTCTCTGCGCTCCCAACCCCCCATTTCTGGGTCCCAAAACCCCTCTCTGCCCCACTTGAACCCCATTTCTGGGCTCCCAGCCCCATAGATCCCTCCCAAGCTCCCCCTGAGCCCCATTTCTGGGTCCCAAACCCCCCTCTCTGCCCCCCCCAGCCCCACATTCAGGGACCCCCAGCCCCTCAGGACCCCCCAAAACCCCATTTCTGGGTCCTAAAGCCCTCATAGACCCCCCCAACC
>JAUMJK010002035.1:12500-15000 GCA_033558105.1 Coccyzus lansbergi
GTGAACACTCGCTCCTATAATACGGGAATATCAGACCTAGGGAGCTGAAGGCTTGAAGACGTAGGCGGGTCCAGCGGAGCGGGGGCGCCAAAGACGCCGACTCTTACGAGGACATAACTGGAGGCAGCGCAAAGCAGCGACCCCTTTGGCGAGAACCGGGAGCTAGGCGACCGACACGTCTACCTGTCCCCGCGGATGCAGGGCGCCAGAGTCCGCCCGGAGCCGGGTAGACGGGATCGCCGGAGACCGGCGGTCTGGGCTGCCGGAGCCGGGTAGACGGCATGGCCGGAGACCGGCGGTCTGGGCTGCCGGAGCCGGGTAGACGGCATGGCCGGAGACCGGCGGTCTGGGCTGCCGGAGCCGGGTAGACGGGATCGCCGGAGACCGGCGGTCTGGGCTGCCGGAGCCGGGTAGACGGGATCGCCGGAGACCGGCGGTCTGGGCTGCCGGAGCCGGGTAGACGGCATGGCCGGAGACCGGCGGTCTGGGCTGCCGGAGCCGGGTAGACGGCATGGCCGGAGACCGGCGGTCTGGGCTGCCGGAGCCGGGTAGACGGGATCGCCGGAGACCGGCGGTCTGGGCTGCCGGAGCCGGGTAGACGGGATCGCCGGAGACCGGCGGTCTGGGCTGCCGGAGCCGGGTAGACGGCATGGCCGGAGACCGGCGGTCTGGGCTGCCGGAGCCGGGTAGACGGGATCGCCGGAGACCGGCGGTCTGGGCTGCCGGAGCCGGGTAGACGGGATCGCCGGAGACCGGCGGTCTGGGCTGCCGGAGCCGGGTAGACGGGATGGTCGGAGACCGGCGGTCTGGGCTGCCGGAGCCGGGTAGGCGGCATGGCCGGAGACCGGCGGTCTGGGCTGCCGGAGTTGGTCGGGCGGGACGGCGCGAGCCCGGCAAGCAGGACGGCCGGAGCCGGGCGGAAAGGACGGCGGCAGCCTGTAAGACACGGCCACCCTCGGCCGGAGCCCGGCACACCGGGCGACCCCCATCACGCGCTCCTGAGCCCCGTCCAGGAAGGACGGCCGGAGCCCAGCAAGCAGGACGGCCGGAGCCGGGCGGAAAGGACGGCGGCAGCCTGTAAGACACGGCCACCCGCGGCCGGAGCCCGGCACACCCGGCGACCCCCATCATCCGCTCCTGAGCCCAGGGGACCTCTCAGTCGCCGTCGGTGGCAACGGAGGTTGGCAGACCTCTTTGACCAGATGAGACGGGGGGGGGGTGGGGGGCGCTCGGGCCGTGCCGTGCTGGGAAGATGTTCACCAGCTTCTCCTCCGTGGCTGGTTTTTCGGGGGGGGTGGGGGGGGTGTGCGGGAGGAAGAGGCAGCAGTGTTATTGCTGTTGAAGGGGGGTGGTGGCAGCGGCGGTGGTTTTAGGTTTGTTTGTTTTTCTGCAAATACCATTCTAGTTAGTTCACTGGTGCTTTCTTTTAAAAAAACTTTTTTTTTTTTTTTTTGGTTTAATTTTTTTTTTCCTTCTTTGTTCAGAAAAGTAACGTTATGAACACGTGCAGTGGCCCGGGATGGGCTAGTGGGGGGTGGGGGGGGGGGGCGGGTTTGTTGGTTTCGGAGTGGGGGGGTTGTGGGGGGGGGCGGGCGGGGTTGAGCGGAGGGGTTTGTATAGAGGAGTGCAGGGGGAGGGGGCGGTCTGGGGACTGGCACCCTGCGCAGGCGCTTTCTGGCAAGCTGCTACACTCCCCCACCCCCATCCCGCACCCACCCCCACCCCCGCGGAACACGGGGGCGGTGTTTGGCGCCAGAACTAACGGCCGGTCCGCAAGTCACGTGGACTTTCTTTGTTTCTCTGAGCCGCGGCTGGAGGGAGGGCTGGGCACCGGTCCCGGTGCCACGGGGAGACGCGGGGCAGGGCGGAGCGGAGCGGGTTTTTTTGTTTCGGGGTGGGGGGGGTGGGGGGGTTGTGGGGGGGCGGGCGGGGTTGAGCGGAGGGGTTTGTATAGAGGAGTGCAGGGGGAGGGGGCGGTCTGGGGACTGGCGCCCTGCGCAGGCGCTTTCTGGCAAGCTGCTGCACTCCCCCACCCCCACCGAGCACGGGGGCGGTGTTTGGCGCCAGAACTAACGGCCGGTCCGCAAGTCACGTGGACTTTCTTTGTTTCTCTGAGCCGCGGCCGGAGGGAAGGCTGGGCAACGGCCCCGGTGCCACGGGGAGACGCGGGGCAGGGCGGAGAGGAGCGGAGCAGGAGGAACGGTGGATGGGGTATGCTGCAGGGGCCCCGCAGCCGCCGCGGTAAGTCGCTGACCGGTGCTGGAGAAGGCACTGCCGGTGGAACAGTCCATCCGTCCGTCTGTCCGCACCCCCACACCCCCCCCCCCCCCCCCCCGCACCAACCCAGCAGATTGCTCTTTTGTTTCTGGTGTGGGGCCAGGAGGGTCACTGGGATGGGGCAGGGATCTATGGGGCAGCCAGTGTGGGGCCGGGAGGGTCACTGGGATGGGGCAGGGATCTATGGGGCAGCCAGTGTGGGGCCGGGAGGGTCACTGGGATG
>JAUMJK010002035.1:20000-22500 GCA_033558105.1 Coccyzus lansbergi
GGCCAGTTGCCGAACAAAAATCCTCAAGTATTTTTATATTCTTTTTCATATCTTCCCAAGAATTACTAAGCAACACCAAATCATCCGCAAAGGCCAAAGATGTTATATTTTTACCATCGTGTTGAAAACCAGCACCCTCCTGTTCCAACTTACACAATAACGGATCGATAGCTAAATTAAACAACAGAGGGGACATTGGATCCCCTTGCTTAACCCCTATATTGATGTCAAACGGGGTCGAATCACCATTCTTGAGTTCTATGAATGTTGTAGTCTTATAATATAAGTTCTCAACCAGGGTAATAATATGTTCATCAACCCCTTTTAGTCTCAGAGCCTCAATGAGATGTTTATGGCTCACCGTGTCAAAGGCTTTCTCAAGGTCAATGAAGACCACTCCAAGGGGAAAGTGTTCCTTTTTAGCAATTTTCATTATTAACTCAAGTAATTTCAAATTTTCGGAACAGCCTGATGATTTTATAAAACCCCTTTGTCTTTTGTTTATAGGACAGGCCTTGGTCAGCCTAGCATTCACAATCCTCGTAAATAGTCTTAATATTACCGACCCGATGGTAATGGGTCGCCAGTTGTTTACATTTTCAGGATGTTCTTTAGCAGCCGGCTTAGGTATTAACACTGTCCGACATTTCTTGACCACGTCCGGAATCCTTCCAGCTACCAGCCATAAGTTGTAAATTTCCTTCAATTTCTTAAAGTGTGGATCACATAATTCTAGATCTTTCAAACTTAATTTATCCGGCCCTGACGCCGTTTTTCTATTCATTTCTTTAATATTCTTTTCAATTTCTTTTTCCGTAATCGTGGCTAAGAAAGCAGAGTTGTCTGCCCTTGTCACCTGATTGAATTTTCCCAAGCCATTGTAATTTCCATGAGACTCCCATCGAGATCGGAAGATAGATTGTATTTCTTCCAGTGGGATCTCACATTTCAATGCTTCCCGTCCATCCAAGATGGAACCAGCTAACTTTCCTCTGTCCAAACAATATAACCTCTGTGTTCGACGAAAGATTCCCCTTCGTCTCGCCCTCTTTTTCATCCATTTCTTGGAGGGACGTCTTCGTTGTCTTTTATTGATGACACTACTTGGGCTTGGTTGCGATTTGGCTTTCAACTCATCGGACATTTTTCCAAGGTCTGATAAAAAGTCATTCATTGCCTCGTTTACTATATCTGATGGATCTTTATCGCCTTTGATTAAATCATAGAACAAATTTCCAAGATTGGTGAATTCTCCAGATGTTACCTTCTCTTCAGACACCCTTTTGTAGTGGGAATTCAAACCCACACACCTTCCATCCATGATGGTATTATTTTCCTCTGTCCCTTTTTCAATCCCGGGATCTTCTTCCCTCTGTTGGTCATTATTCTGCCTTGACGCTGATTTTTTCAAATCGCGCCTCTTGTCGCTAATTTGTTTAGCAGTCTTAGATGGTATTTTTTCAGCTATCATTTTATTGATATTTTTCTCCTTCTCATATTGTTTCTCAAGATGTAACAACAAATTAATTTCATCACTGGTCCAACATTGTCTATGTTTGCCTCTTTGAGTACTCTGTTTTGGGCAGGAACTCTCAATTCTCTCTCTGTTCCTTGTGACTGGGTGAACCAATCTTTTATGTTGACTAAGACCAATTTTAGAATCAAATGATTTATTGCATTCCTCACAAAGGTGCCCATTTCTCCCCGATTCCAAATTAATTTGCCCGTGGCATTTTGGAAAATGGCATGCAATGCTTTGATGTTTCTCATTAATCTTTCCGCATTTGGAACACTGGAAATTGATCTTATTTATTCCATGGACTCGTTTTAGATGATCAATAAGTCCCGAGATTTTATTTACGAGGATCCCACAACACGGACAAGATGGATTTTTATCCGGAATTTTCACCAAAGGTGTATCTTCTAAGGGAACCTCTCCATGTGGGATTATCCCATAATCGTCCGGTGCAAGATTTACTGGGTATTCGTTCCCAGGACATAAATCATCCTCCTCATTCCTTTCCTGCACCTCTACATAAGAGAGGCAGTTGTTATTATTAACAGGATCAGTAGAGTAAAACGATTCATAGACATCTGGGAAGGCTGCGAGATCTTCTATTCCAATGGATGGGTAACAGCTTTCTCCCATAAACATTGAGTTTACAAACTCCCATTTCTTTATCATCCATTCTGTTTCCCATACTGGATCGCATTTATAATTAGAACCCAAACTTGTACACCAATCTTTAACATTAGTTTGAGTAGCCACAGACAATGTACTCATCCATAGTCTGGGACCCATGATTGCCAGTCCAAGTGAGGGAGGACTTTGTCTAATGATCCCCTCAAATCAATCAGACAATTGCCCAACTAATCGCCCGTGGGCTAGGGATAGGCTGAGTAGTAAAACTCACACCGAAAATTCTGTTTCACCTTTGGGGTTACTATCAAGCAATCGGTGATTATCACTTGATAGGGCGGGTTGTAATCATAACTCCGA
>JAUMJK010002035.1:32500-35000 GCA_033558105.1 Coccyzus lansbergi
GGAGCGGGGGCGCCAAAGACGCCGACTCTTACGAGGACATAACTGGAGGCAGCGCAAAGCAGCGACCCCTTTGGCGAGAACCGGGAGCTAGGCGACCGACACGTCTACCTGTCCCCGCGGATGCAGGGCGCCAGAGTCCGCCCGGAGCCGGGTAGACGGGATCGCCGGAGACCGGCGGTCTGGGCTGCCGGAGCCGGGTAGACGGCATGGCCGGAGACCGGCGGTCTGGGCTGCCGGAGCCGGGTAGACGGCATGGCCGGAGACCGGCGGTCTGGGCTGCCGGAGCCGGGTAGACGGGATCGCCGGAGACCGGCGGTCTGGGCTGCCGGAGCCGGGTAGACGGGATCGCCGGAGACCGGCGGTCTGGGCTGCCGGAGCCGGGTAGACGGCATGGCCGGAGACCGGCGGTCTGGGCTGCCGGAGCCGGGTAGACGGCATGGCCGGAGACCGGCGGTCTGGGCTGCCGGAGCCGGGTAGACGGGATCGCCGGAGACCGGCGGTCTGGGCTGCCGGAGCCGGGTAGACGGGATCGCCGGAGACCGGCGGTCTGGGCTGCCGGAGCCGGGTAGACGGCATGGCCGGAGACCGGCGGTCTGGGCTGCCGGAGCCGGGTAGACGGGATCGCCGGAGACCGGCGGTCTGGGCTGCCGGAGCCGGGTAGACGGGATCGCCGGAGACCGGCGGTCTGGGCTGCCGGAGCCGGGTAGACGGGATGGTCGGAGACCGGCGGTCTGGGCTGCCGGAGCCGGGTAGGCGGCATGGCCGGAGACCGGCGGTCTGGGCTGCCGGAGTTGGTCGGGCGGGACGGCGCGAGCCCGGCAAGCAGGACGGCCGGAGCCGGGCGGAAAGGACGGCGGCAGCCTGTAAGACACGGCCACCCTCGGCCGGAGCCCGGCACACCGGGCGACCCCCATCACGCGCTCCTGAGCCCCGTCCAGGAAGGACGGCCGGAGCCCAGCAAGCAGGACGGCCGGAGCCGGGCGGAAAGGACGGCGGCAGCCTGTAAGACACGGCCACCCGCGGCCGGAGCCCGGCACACCCGGCGACCCCCATCATCCGCTCCTGAGCCCAGGGGACCTCTCAGTCGCCGTCGGTGGCAACGGAGGTTGGCAGACCTCTTTGACCAGATGAGACGGGGGGGGGGTGGGGGGCGCTCGGGCCGTGCCGTGCTGGGAAGATGTTCACCAGCTTCTCCTCCGTGGCTGGTTTTTCGGGGGGGGTGGGGGGGGTGTGCGGGAGGAAGAGGCAGCAGTGTTATTGCTGTTGAAGGGGGGTGGTGGCAGCGGCGGTGGTTTTAGGTTTGTTTGTTTTTCTGCAAATACCATTCTAGTTAGTTCACTGGTGCTTTCTTTTAAAAAAACTTTTTTTTTTTTTTTTTGGTTTAATTTTTTTTTTCCTTCTTTGTTCAGAAAAGTAACGTTATGAACACGTGCAGTGGCCCGGGATGGGCTAGTGGGGGGTGGGGGGGGGGGGCGGGTTTGTTGGTTTCGGAGTGGGGGGGTTGTGGGGGGGGGCGGGCGGGGTTGAGCGGAGGGGTTTGTATAGAGGAGTGCAGGGGGAGGGGGCGGTCTGGGGACTGGCACCCTGCGCAGGCGCTTTCTGGCAAGCTGCTACACTCCCCCACCCCCATCCCGCACCCACCCCCACCCCCGCGGAACACGGGGGCGGTGTTTGGCGCCAGAACTAACGGCCGGTCCGCAAGTCACGTGGACTTTCTTTGTTTCTCTGAGCCGCGGCTGGAGGGAGGGCTGGGCACCGGTCCCGGTGCCACGGGGAGACGCGGGGCAGGGCGGAGCGGAGCGGGTTTTTTTGTTTCGGGGTGGGGGGGGTGGGGGGGTTGTGGGGGGGCGGGCGGGGTTGAGCGGAGGGGTTTGTATAGAGGAGTGCAGGGGGAGGGGGCGGTCTGGGGACTGGCGCCCTGCGCAGGCGCTTTCTGGCAAGCTGCTGCACTCCCCCACCCCCACCGAGCACGGGGGCGGTGTTTGGCGCCAGAACTAACGGCCGGTCCGCAAGTCACGTGGACTTTCTTTGTTTCTCTGAGCCGCGGCCGGAGGGAAGGCTGGGCAACGGCCCCGGTGCCACGGGGAGACGCGGGGCAGGGCGGAGAGGAGCGGAGCAGGAGGAACGGTGGATGGGGTATGCTGCAGGGGCCCCGCAGCCGCCGCGGTAAGTCGCTGACCGGTGCTGGAGAAGGCACTGCCGGTGGAACAGTCCATCCGTCCGTCTGTCCGCACCCCCACACCCCCCCCCCCCCCCCCCCGCACCAACCCAGCAGATTGCTCTTTTGTTTCTGGTGTGGGGCCAGGAGGGTCACTGGGATGGGGCAGGGATCTATGGGGCAGCCAGTGTGGGGCCGGGAGGGTCACTGGGATGGGGCAGGGATCTATGGGGCAGCCAGTGTGGGGCCGGGAGGGTCACTGGGATGGGGCAGGGATCTATGGGGCAGCCAGTGTGGGGCCGGGAGGGTCACTGGGATGGGACAGGGATCTATGGGGCAGCC
>JAUMJK010002035.1:47500-50000 GCA_033558105.1 Coccyzus lansbergi
ACCGCGGCCCCCGCGGCCGCGGTTCTCCTGGGACAACAACGAGCCGCGCGCCCAACCCTAGAGCGGGGAGGACGGCGAGCCCGGGGAGAGGAATCACCCACCGTTCTGAGACATCGATTCAAATGTCGTGCCCTGGGCCAACCAGGGAAAGGTCGCGGCACGCTCTCGACCTCCCCCTTTTTTAAGCGTTCGAGATCGTGGGGCATCAGCGCTGCACGCCGCGCCGCTCTCTCAACTCGCCCCGCGGCGAGCGGTTCCCATTCCCGGAGCGGCAACGGCGAAGAAAAAAAAAAAAAAAAAAAAAAAAAAAAAAAAAAAAAAAATTTAAAAAAAAATAAAGACAAAAAAAAAAAAAAAAAACCACCACCGAACCGGAGAGGACCGAAGGATACTTCCCCGGCGGAGTGGCCGAGGCGGCTCGCGCGCGCTCTCGGCTTGAAGGCGGTCGGCTAGCGCTGCCCTCCCAGGCGAGTGAACACTCGCTCCTATAATACGGGAATATCAGACCTAGGGAGCTGAAGGCTTGAAGACGTAGGCGGGTCCAGCGGAGCGGGGGCGCCAAAGACGCCGACTCTTACGAGGACATAACTGGAGGCAGCGCAAAGCAGCGACCCCTTTGGCGAGAACCGGGAGCTAGGCGACCGACACGTCTACCTGTCCCCGCGGATGCAGGGCGCCAGAGTCCGCCCGGAGCCGGGTAGACGGGATCGCCGGAGACCGGCGGTCTGGGCTGCCGGAGCCGGGTAGACGGCATGGCCGGAGACCGGCGGTCTGGGCTGCCGGAGCCGGGTAGACGGCATGGCCGGAGACCGGCGGTCTGGGCTGCCGGAGCCGGGTAGACGGGATCGCCGGAGACCGGCGGTCTGGGCTGCCGGAGCCGGGTAGACGGGATCGCCGGAGACCGGCGGTCTGGGCTGCCGGAGCCGGGTAGACGGGATCGCCGGAGACCGGCGGTCTGGGCTGCCGGAGCCGGGTAGACGGCATGGCCGGAGACCGGCGGTCTGGGCTGCCGGAGCCGGGTAGACGGGATCGCCGGAGACCGGCGGTCTGGGCTGCCGGAGCCGGGTAGACGGGATCGCCGGAGACCGGCGGTCTGGGCTGCCGGAGCCGGGTAGACGGCATGGCCGGAGACCGGCGGTCTGGGCTGCCGGAGCCGGGTAGACGGGATCGCCGGAGACCGGCGGTCTGGGCTGCCGGAGCCGGGTAGACGGGATCGCCGGAGACCGGCGGTCTGGGCTGCCGGAGCCGGGTAGACGGGATGGTCGGAGACCGGCGGTCTGGGCTGCCGGAGCCGGGTAGGCGGCATGGCCGGAGACCGGCGGTCTGGGCTGCCGGAGTTGGTCGGGCGGGACGGCGCGAGCCCGGCAAGCAGGACGGCCGGAGCCGGGCGGAAAGGACGGCGGCAGCCTGTAAGACACGGCCACCCTCGGCCGGAGCCCGGCACACCGGGCGACCCCCATCACGCGCTCCTGAGCCCCGTCCAGGAAGGACGGCCGGAGCCCAGCAAGCAGGACGGCCGGAGCCGGGCGGAAAGGACGGCGGCAGCCTGTAAGACACGGCCACCCGCGGCCGGAGCCCGGCACACCCGGCGACCCCCATCATCCGCTCCTGAGCCCAGGGGACCTCTCAGTCGCCGTCGGTGGCAACGGAGGTTGGCAGACCTCTTTGACCAGATGAGACGGGGGGGGGGTGGGGGGCGCTCGGGCCGTGCCGTGCTGGGAAGATGTTCACCAGCTTCTCCTCCGTGGCTGGTTTTTCGGGGGGGGTGGGGGGGGTGTGCGGGAGGAAGAGGCAGCAGTGTTATTGCTGTTGAAGGGGGGTGGTGGCAGCGGCGGTGGTTTTAGGTTTGTTTGTTTTTCTGCAAATACCATTCTAGTTAGTTCACTGGTGCTTTCTTTTAAAAAAACTTTTTTTTTTTTTTTTTGGTTTAATTTTTTTTTTCCTTCTTTGTTCAGAAAAGTAACGTTATGAACACGTGCAGTGGCCCGGGATGGGCTAGTGGGGGGTGGGGGGGGGGGGCGGGTTTGTTGGTTTCGGAGTGGGGGGGTTGTGGGGGGGGGCGGGCGGGGTTGAGCGGAGGGGTTTGTATAGAGGAGTGCAGGGGGAGGGGGCGGTCTGGGGACTGGCACCCTGCGCAGGCGCTTTCTGGCAAGCTGCTACACTCCCCCACCCCCATCCCGCACCCACCCCCACCCCCGCGGAACACGGGGGCGGTGTTTGGCGCCAGAACTAACGGCCGGTCCGCAAGTCACGTGGACTTTCTTTGTTTCTCTGAGCCGCGGCTGGAGGGAGGGCTGGGCACCGGTCCCGGTGCCACGGGGAGACGCGGGGCAGGGCGGAGCGGAGCGGGTTTTTTTGTTTCGGGGTGGGGGGGGTGGGGGGGTTGTGGGGGGGCGGGCGGGGTTGAGCGGAGGGGTTTGTATAGAGGAGTGCAGGGGGAGGGGGCGGTCTGGGGACTGGCGCCCTGCGCAGGCGCTTTCTGGCAAGCTGCTGCACTCCC
>JAUMJK010002035.1:62500-65000 GCA_033558105.1 Coccyzus lansbergi
GTGCGGCACCGAGAGCCGACCCGACGGTGGCAGGGGACGCCCCACTGCCGCCTTTCTCTCGCGCAGAACCCTCGCCGCTCTCGGTTGTGGGGTTGTTCCCTTCCTTCCTTCGGATGCCGCTCCACCGCCCAAGGACGCTGCTTGCGGCCGGCAGAAGCCCGACGGGGCGACCCGGACCGGGACCGACGCCATCGCCTCGCCTCGCACGAGGGACACCTGGAAAGCTCACGGAGCCACGCGGCCGTCACACAGCTCGGTTCGGTCGTGAAGGACGGCGAGCCCCGGGATGAGCGCCGCGGGAGAAGCGGGGGCGATGCGGCAAGGCACGCGCCCCGCCGCCAACCGCCCCGCCGTAGTCAACGCGCTCAGGGGCACGAGAGCCACACACCTCGCATGCAACGGGAAGCGAGTTGGAGAGGAGACCGCCCTGCCTGAACACCGGACCCCGCCGCGGATTCCCCGTTACAGGGAGCACGGAAGAGCCGGCCCGCCGGGGGCCCTCTCCGACGCGACCCGAAAGGCCTCATCGATCAGGGAAGAAATCGGACCGCGGCCCCCGCGGCCGCGGTTCTCCTGGGACAACAACGAGCCGCGCGCCCAACCCTAGAGCGGGGAGGACGGCGAGCCCGGGGAGAGGAATCACCCACCGTTCTGAGACATCGATTCAAATGTCGTGCCCTGGGCCAACCAGGGAAAGGTCGCGGCACGCTCTCGACCTCCCCCTTTTTTAAGCGTTCGAGATCGTGGGGCATCAGCGCTGCACGCCGCGCCGCTCTCTCAACTCGCCCCGCGGCGAGCGGTTCCCATTCCCGGAGCGGCAACGGCGAAGAAAAAAAAAAAAAAAAAAAAAAAAAAAAAAAAAAAAAAAATTTAAAAAAAAATAAAGACAAAAAAAAAAAAAAAAAACCACCACCGAACCGGAGAGGACCGAAGGATACTTCCCCGGCGGAGTGGCCGAGGCGGCTCGCGCGCGCTCTCGGCTTGAAGGCGGTCGGCTAGCGCTGCCCTCCCAGGCGAGTGAACACTCGCTCCTATAATACGGGAATATCAGACCTAGGGAGCTGAAGGCTTGAAGACGTAGGCGGGTCCAGCGGAGCGGGGGCGCCAAAGACGCCGACTCTTACGAGGACATAACTGGAGGCAGCGCAAAGCAGCGACCCCTTTGGCGAGAACCGGGAGCTAGGCGACCGACACGTCTACCTGTCCCCGCGGATGCAGGGCGCCAGAGTCCGCCCGGAGCCGGGTAGACGGGATCGCCGGAGACCGGCGGTCTGGGCTGCCGGAGCCGGGTAGACGGCATGGCCGGAGACCGGCGGTCTGGGCTGCCGGAGCCGGGTAGACGGCATGGCCGGAGACCGGCGGTCTGGGCTGCCGGAGCCGGGTAGACGGGATCGCCGGAGACCGGCGGTCTGGGCTGCCGGAGCCGGGTAGACGGGATCGCCGGAGACCGGCGGTCTGGGCTGCCGGAGCCGGGTAGACGGCATGGCCGGAGACCGGCGGTCTGGGCTGCCGGAGCCGGGTAGACGGCATGGCCGGAGACCGGCGGTCTGGGCTGCCGGAGCCGGGTAGACGGGATCGCCGGAGACCGGCGGTCTGGGCTGCCGGAGCCGGGTAGACGGGATCGCCGGAGACCGGCGGTCTGGGCTGCCGGAGCCGGGTAGACGGCATGGCCGGAGACCGGCGGTCTGGGCTGCCGGAGCCGGGTAGACGGGATCGCCGGAGACCGGCGGTCTGGGCTGCCGGAGCCGGGTAGACGGGATCGCCGGAGACCGGCGGTCTGGGCTGCCGGAGCCGGGTAGACGGGATGGTCGGAGACCGGCGGTCTGGGCTGCCGGAGCCGGGTAGGCGGCATGGCCGGAGACCGGCGGTCTGGGCTGCCGGAGTTGGTCGGGCGGGACGGCGCGAGCCCGGCAAGCAGGACGGCCGGAGCCGGGCGGAAAGGACGGCGGCAGCCTGTAAGACACGGCCACCCTCGGCCGGAGCCCGGCACACCGGGCGACCCCCATCACGCGCTCCTGAGCCCCGTCCAGGAAGGACGGCCGGAGCCCAGCAAGCAGGACGGCCGGAGCCGGGCGGAAAGGACGGCGGCAGCCTGTAAGACACGGCCACCCGCGGCCGGAGCCCGGCACACCCGGCGACCCCCATCATCCGCTCCTGAGCCCAGGGGACCTCTCAGTCGCCGTCGGTGGCAACGGAGGTTGGCAGACCTCTTTGACCAGATGAGACGGGGGGGGGGTGGGGGGCGCTCGGGCCGTGCCGTGCTGGGAAGATGTTCACCAGCTTCTCCTCCGTGGCTGGTTTTTCGGGGGGGGTGGGGGGGGTGTGCGGGAGGAAGAGGCAGCAGTGTTATTGCTGTTGAAGGGGGGTGGTGGCAGCGGCGGTGGTTTTAGGTTTGTTTGTTTTTCTGCAAATACCATTCTAGTTAGTTCACTGGTGCTTTCTTTTAAAAAAACTTTTTTTTTTTTTTTTTGGTTTAATTTTTTTTTTCCTTCTTTGTTCA
>JAUMJK010002035.1:70000-72500 GCA_033558105.1 Coccyzus lansbergi
TGTTATGTCTCTTAATCCTAGCATCCTGCACCTTAGGACAGTAACCAATTATATGGGCGCAGGACTCCACTTTCCCACGACAATGTCTACATAACTTAGAATTTGTTTCCTGTCTCCCTCTAGATAAAAATTCTCTAGTGGGGTAGACATTAGCTCTCAATTGTAAAGCAGTCAATAATTTTCTGTGAGGAATGTTTTTATAATGAATAAGCCAATCATTACTAATTTTGTCATTTTCGAAATTTTTAATACCTATCCCCTGAGATTTTAAATTTGTCCAATTAATAAATTCTCTCCTTCGCCAGTCACAAGGTTTCGGAAAGACCATCTTAGAGTCTGGTCTCTCCCATTCCGACAACAAAACATCCCCCTCAATCCTTTCCGGATTCGATATTACAATCGGTGGTTCCCACAAAGATGGAATTTTAGCCCGTTCTCCACCAGCTGACATCCATAATTTTTGGTATTCATTTTCAATACCATTCTTTTTAACCATATCCCTAATTACTTCATCCGAAGAATGCACCAAACGATGCAACCTTCGTGCCTGCACACTGGGGACCAACGCCGACAACCGGATAATACCCAAGCCGCCATCTTTAACGTTGGAATACAAAATGGCATCACAAGTACTCAAAGGAAGATGTAACCACGCCTTGACAGCAGTTCTTATCTCCAAGTCAAGGCTTTCTAGCACTGAGGCCTTTGCATTCGATTGGTCTGCGAAGTAAATTAACCTAGGAATAGCATATCCTTTCAAGATTTCAACTTTCTGCAATGGTTTTAATCGCGCCTTTCCGATCTTACCCACCCAATCTTTAAGATTCACCAGTAATTCCGGTTTGGTTATCCCAACCCAAGGGTTTATTCTGAGACCCAGATATTTGACGGAATCACTGGGATCAATCATCTTCAAGGGTACATTTTTGATGTTCCATTCATTACAGTTATTAACTGTAAATGAGTCACGTGTTGGTTTGATGAAAAATCCACAACATTTTTCCCCTTGAATCCTGAGGCCAGTTGCCGAACAAAAATCCTCAAGTATTTTTATATTCTTTTTCATATCTTCCCAAGAATTACTAAGCAACACCAAATCATCCGCAAAGGCCAAAGATGTTATATTTTTACCATCATGTTGAAAACCAGCACCCTCCTGTTCCAACTTACACAATAACGGATCGATAGCTAAATTAAACAACAGAGGGGACATTGGATCCCCTTGCTTAACCCCTATATTGATGTCAAATGGGGTCGAATCACCATTCTTGAGTTCTATGAATGTTGTAGTCTTATAGTATAAGTTCTCAACCAGGGTAATAATATGTTCATCAACCCCTTTTAGTCTCAGAGCCTCAATGAGATGTTTATGGCTCACCGTGTCAAAGGCTTTCTCAAGGTCAATGAAGACCACTCCAAGGGGAAAGTGTTCCTTTTTAGCAATTTTCATTATTAACTCAAGTAATTTCAAATTTTCGGAACAGCCTGATGATTTTATAAAACCCCTTTGTCTTTTGTTTATAGGACAGGCCTTGGTCAGCCTAGCATTCACAATCCTCGTAAATAGTCTTAATATTACCGACCCAATGGTAATGGGTCGCCAGTTGTTTACATTTTCAGGATGTTCTTTAGCAGCCGGCTTAGGTATTAACACTGTCCGACATTTCTTGACCACGTCCGGAATCCTTCCAGCTACCAGCCATAAGTTGTAAATTTCCTTCAATTTCTTAAAGTGTAGATCACATAATTCTAGATCTTTCAAACTTAATTTATCCGGTCCTGACGCCGTTTTTCTATTCATTTCTTTAATATTCTTTTCAATTTCTTTTTCCGTAATCGTGGCTAAGAAAGCAGAGTTGTCTGCCCTTGTCACCTGATTGAATTTTCCCAAGCCATTGTAATTTCCATGAGACTCCCATCGAGATCGGAAGATAGATTGTATTTCTTCCAGTGGGATCTCACATTTCAATGCTTCCCGTCCATCCAAGATGGAACCAGCTAACTTTCCTCTGTCCAAACAGTATAACCTCTGTGTTCGACGAAAGATTCCCCTTCGTCTCGCCCTCTTTTTCATCCATTTCTTGGAGGGACGTCTTCGTTGTCTTTTATTGATGACACTACTTGGGCTTGGTTGCGATTTGGCTTTCAACTCATCGGACATTTTTCCAAGGTCTGATAAAAAGTCATTCATTGCCTCGTTTACTATATCTGATGGATCTTTATCGCCTTTGATTAAATCATAGAACAAATTTCCAAGATTGGTGAATTCTCCAGATGTTACCTTCTCTTCAGACACCCTTTTGTAGTGGGAATTCAAACCCACACACCTTCCATCCATGATGGTATTATTTTCCTCTGTCCCTTTTTCAATCCCGGGATCTTCTTCCCTCTGTTGGTCATTAATCTGCCTTGACGCTGATTTTTTCAAATCGCGCCTCTTGTCGCTAATTTGTTTAGCAGTCTTAGATGGTATTTTTTCAGCTATCATTTTATTGATATT
>JAUMJK010002035.1:82500-85000 GCA_033558105.1 Coccyzus lansbergi
CGCTCTCGGTTGTGGGGTTGTTCCCTTCCTTCCTTCGGATGCCGCTCCACCGCCCAAGGACGCTGCTTGCGGCCGGCAGAAGCCCGACGGGGCGACCCGGACCGGGACCGACGCCATCGCCTCGCCTCGCACGAGGGACACCTGGAAAGCTCACGGAGCCACGCGGCCGTCACACAGCTCGGTTCGGTCGTGAAGGACGGCGAGCCCCGGGATGAGCGCCGCGGGAGAAGCGGGGGCGATGCGGCAAGGCACGCGCCCCGCCGCCAACCGCCCCGCCGTAGTCAACGCGCTCAGGGGCACGAGAGCCACACACCTCGCATGCAACGGGAAGCGAGTTGGAGAGGAGACCGCCCTGCCTGAACACCGGACCCCGCCGCGGATTCCCCGTTACAGGGAGCACGGAAGAGCCGGCCCGCCGGGGGCCCTCTCCGACGCGACCCGAAAGGCCTCATCGATCAGGGAAGAAATCGGACCGCGGCCCCCGCGGCCGCGGTTCTCCTGGGACAACAACGAGCCGCGCGCCCAACCCTAGAGCGGGGAGGACGGCGAGCCCGGGGAGAGGAATCACCCACCGTTCTGAGACATCGATTCAAATGTCGTGCCCTGGGCCAACCAGGGAAAGGTCGCGGCACGCTCTCGACCTCCCCCTTTTTTAAGCGTTCGAGATCGTGGGGCATCAGCGCTGCACGCCGCGCCGCTCTCTCAACTCGCCCCGCGGCGAGCGGTTCCCATTCCCGGAGCGGCAACGGCGAAGAAAAAAAAAAAAAAAAAAAAAAAAAAAAAAAAAAAAAAAATTTAAAAAAAAATAAAGACAAAAAAAAAAAAAAAAAACCACCACCGAACCGGAGAGGACCGAAGGATACTTCCCCGGCGGAGTGGCCGAGGCGGCTCGCGCGCGCTCTCGGCTTGAAGGCGGTCGGCTAGCGCTGCCCTCCCAGGCGAGTGAACACTCGCTCCTATAATACGGGAATATCAGACCTAGGGAGCTGAAGGCTTGAAGACGTAGGCGGGTCCAGCGGAGCGGGGGCGCCAAAGACGCCGACTCTTACGAGGACATAACTGGAGGCAGCGCAAAGCAGCGACCCCTTTGGCGAGAACCGGGAGCTAGGCGACCGACACGTCTACCTGTCCCCGCGGATGCAGGGCGCCAGAGTCCGCCCGGAGCCGGGTAGACGGGATCGCCGGAGACCGGCGGTCTGGGCTGCCGGAGCCGGGTAGACGGCATGGCCGGAGACCGGCGGTCTGGGCTGCCGGAGCCGGGTAGACGGCATGGCCGGAGACCGGCGGTCTGGGCTGCCGGAGCCGGGTAGACGGGATCGCCGGAGACCGGCGGTCTGGGCTGCCGGAGCCGGGTAGACGGGATCGCCGGAGACCGGCGGTCTGGGCTGCCGGAGCCGGGTAGACGGCATGGCCGGAGACCGGCGGTCTGGGCTGCCGGAGCCGGGTAGACGGCATGGCCGGAGACCGGCGGTCTGGGCTGCCGGAGCCGGGTAGACGGGATCGCCGGAGACCGGCGGTCTGGGCTGCCGGAGCCGGGTAGACGGGATCGCCGGAGACCGGCGGTCTGGGCTGCCGGAGCCGGGTAGACGGCATGGCCGGAGACCGGCGGTCTGGGCTGCCGGAGCCGGGTAGACGGGATCGCCGGAGACCGGCGGTCTGGGCTGCCGGAGCCGGGTAGACGGGATCGCCGGAGACCGGCGGTCTGGGCTGCCGGAGCCGGGTAGACGGGATGGTCGGAGACCGGCGGTCTGGGCTGCCGGAGCCGGGTAGGCGGCATGGCCGGAGACCGGCGGTCTGGGCTGCCGGAGTTGGTCGGGCGGGACGGCGCGAGCCCGGCAAGCAGGACGGCCGGAGCCGGGCGGAAAGGACGGCGGCAGCCTGTAAGACACGGCCACCCTCGGCCGGAGCCCGGCACACCGGGCGACCCCCATCACGCGCTCCTGAGCCCCGTCCAGGAAGGACGGCCGGAGCCCAGCAAGCAGGACGGCCGGAGCCGGGCGGAAAGGACGGCGGCAGCCTGTAAGACACGGCCACCCGCGGCCGGAGCCCGGCACACCCGGCGACCCCCATCATCCGCTCCTGAGCCCAGGGGACCTCTCAGTCGCCGTCGGTGGCAACGGAGGTTGGCAGACCTCTTTGACCAGATGAGACGGGGGGGGGGTGGGGGGCGCTCGGGCCGTGCCGTGCTGGGAAGATGTTCACCAGCTTCTCCTCCGTGGCTGGTTTTTCGGGGGGGGTGGGGGGGGTGTGCGGGAGGAAGAGGCAGCAGTGTTATTGCTGTTGAAGGGGGGTGGTGGCAGCGGCGGTGGTTTTAGGTTTGTTTGTTTTTCTGCAAATACCATTCTAGTTAGTTCACTGGTGCTTTCTTTTAAAAAAACTTTTTTTTTTTTTTTTTGGTTTAATTTTTTTTTTCCTTCTTTGTTCAGAAAAGTAACGTTATGAACACGTGCAGTGGCCCGGGATGGGCTAGTGGGGGGTGGGGGGGGGGGGCGGGTTTGTT
>JAUMJK010002035.1:92500-95000 GCA_033558105.1 Coccyzus lansbergi
TCGACCCCCCCGAAACTCTTCCCCTCTTCTCGTCTCTCTTGCCCCACGAACGCACACGACGCCCCGGGGGAACGAGCTCCGCGCAGCGGGTGCTCTGGGAGCGGGGAGCTTCGGAGCGCTCCCCGAGTCTGGATTTAGGGGGACGAAGGCCCGCGCGAGGGAAGGCGGGCCTGCGAGGCGCCCCAGCCGCGCCGCCGTTCGACCGCCGCCCCACCCCGCCCGCCGCCGGACGGGGAGAAAGCGGGCGGCCCGGCCGGCGATTGATCGTCACGCGACGCTCAGACAGGCGTAGCCCCGGGAGGAACCCGGGGCCGCAAGTGCGTTCGAAGTGTCGATGATCAATGTGTCCTGCAATTCACATTAATTCTCGCAGCTAGCTGCGTTCTTCATCGACGCACGAGCCGAGTGATCCACCGCTAAGAGTTGTCTGAGTTTCGGCACCACCCCGCGCGCGCAGAGGGGCCGGGACCGTTCCCGCAGAGGAAGCGGCCCCCCTCCCTTTTTTCCAAAGGGGTGAGGACGGCGACGCCGCCCGACCGACCGACCCACTCCGCCCGCGCGGAGGGGACGCCGCGACGGCGAAGCCTCGCCTCGGATGACCATACGAGCACAAGGGGGAAATGGAAAATACGCTCCGAACGGGCGAGGAAAAGGAAAGGGGCGGGGGAGCCCGCGCTCCCCCGCCACCGCGACAGCCCTCCGCCCGCCCCCGCCGCCGGGGGCCAGGAAGAAAAAGGGCAAGCCCTCGGCTCGTTTCGGAGGCGGCCCAGGCGCCCGGGCTCGGCCCGGCCTCCGCGCGGAGGCCGCGACGCCGGTGGGGGGGCTCCTCGGCCGCGCCAGCCGCCGATGCCTCGGGTTCAGGTGAGAAAACGAAAGACCTCCACACAGGCTGCCGCGCCGCCAACTGCAACTCAAGCCGGGCAATCTCTCTCGCTCGCTCCCGCAAAAACTCCGGGGGGGCTCGCGCCCCAACCGGCACCGCGAGGCGGACGGAGTCTCCCCCCGCCGACACCACCGGGCGACGGCCACGCTTCCTCAGCCCCAGAACCGCCGCACACCGCCGCTTCTCGCCTCGACCCCTCCGCGCGGGAGGCGCACCGGGCAGAGGGCGGGACGGGCGCTCAGCCGGGGGACAAGCGCCCGCTCTCCCCGTCTCCACGCGAAGACCGAGCGTGGGGCGCCCCCAGCCTGCCCGCCTCGCTCCCCCGGAGCGTCCCCGGGGAGGGCGGCGTGGAAGCAACGAGCGAGGGGTCCCGGCGCCGGGACGCGAGACCGCACGCCTCGGCGGGCGGCGAGCTAGCCCCCTCCGGCCGAGCGGCACCGCCGGGACACTCGCACCGGGGTCGCGGGGAGGAGGGAGAAGGAACGACGAGAGCCACAGCGCGGACCGGCAGCGCTGCGACGGAGGCGCGGCGGGCCGCCCGTTCCCCGGCGACCCGCCCCGGCGAGGCCCCCGGCCGCGGGGACCCGCCGACCCACCGCCGCCGGCAGGGGAGCCCGCGCTCCCCTCGGCGCCCGCGGTGGCGGTGGGGTTTTTCTCTTTCCCGACCCGAGGCAGGCGGACCGGACGCGGCCGCGGCCGGCGCCGCGGCGGCACTCTCCGCCAGAGACCGGACCGCGGAGAGGGGGGGGCAGGGGGGACGCCCCTCCCCGGCAACGGCGCTAGAGCCCGCGGGCTGGCGAGCGCGGCGGCCGGCGGCCACTCGGGGTCCAGCAGGGAGAGACTCCCTATCCCCCTATGGTTAACGCCGGGTTCCCCCGCGCACGCACAGACACCGCGAGCGGCACCCCGTTGCCGCCCGGGTCTTTAAACCTCCGCCCGGCCCCGGCACGCGCCGAGGCTCGGACGCTAGGTACCTGGCCCTGGGGTGAGGGAAACGATCTCAAGGCCCCGCGGTGGTGCCTCCCCCGCTGCCACCTTCGGGGGAGCATCCGCCCGCGGGGGCGCGCCCGACATCCGACGCCATCACCTCGGCCTGCCTGCCCGGGGCCCGGGGTTTCCCTCAGTGACCCGGCGCTGCACCCGGGAGGAGAGCCGCGGCTTGGGGCCACCCCCGCCGGCGCAGGGCGGGGGGGGGGAAGCGCGGAACCGGCTCGGAGACCCCTTCGCCAGCCCACCGAGGGCAGCGACAGCGGCGGCCGCCCGTGCGCCGGCCCGGAACACGCCCGGAGGGGAGGCGCCGCCGCCTTCCCCCGAGACACGGAAGAGCCGTCCCCGTCTGTCCGCTCTGCCACCGGCCGCCGCGCGCATACGTCGCGCGCGAACCCCTCTCGCCTCGCCGCTCTCTCCCGTAACTCCTCCCGCCACGAGCGGGGCCCGCTCAGTCGGCGGAAGAGGAGAACTCGCCGTGCTCCGGGAACCGGCAGCCCCCAACGATTCTCGCGCACTGCCACTACCGTGCTCTGACCGGGACGACCTTTCCCCACCTCGGGCCGTTGGGGGGACAGTCGGTCCGCGCCCTTCTTACGCCTCGCCGGGCGAGGCGAAGGGGGACGGCGG
>JAUMJK010002035.1:100000-102500 GCA_033558105.1 Coccyzus lansbergi
GGAAGGACGGCCGGAGCCCAGCAAGCAGGACGGCCGGAGCCGGGCGGAAAGGACGGCGGCAGCCTGTAAGACACGGCCACCCGCGGCCGGAGCCCGGCACACCCGGCGACCCCCATCATCCGCTCCTGAGCCCAGGGGACCTCTCAGTCGCCGTCGGTGGCAACGGAGGTTGGCAGACCTCTTTGACCAGATGAGACGGGGGGGGGGTGGGGGGCGCTCGGGCCGTGCCGTGCTGGGAAGATGTTCACCAGCTTCTCCTCCGTGGCTGGTTTTTCGGGGGGGGTGGGGGGGGTGTGCGGGAGGAAGAGGCAGCAGTGTTATTGCTGTTGAAGGGGGGTGGTGGCAGCGGCGGTGGTTTTAGGTTTGTTTGTTTTTCTGCAAATACCATTCTAGTTAGTTCACTGGTGCTTTCTTTTAAAAAAACTTTTTTTTTTTTTTTTTGGTTTAATTTTTTTTTTCCTTCTTTGTTCAGAAAAGTAACGTTATGAACACGTGCAGTGGCCCGGGATGGGCTAGTGGGGGGTGGGGGGGGGGGGCGGGTTTGTTGGTTTCGGAGTGGGGGGGTTGTGGGGGGGGGCGGGCGGGGTTGAGCGGAGGGGTTTGTATAGAGGAGTGCAGGGGGAGGGGGCGGTCTGGGGACTGGCACCCTGCGCAGGCGCTTTCTGGCAAGCTGCTACACTCCCCCACCCCCATCCCGCACCCACCCCCACCCCCGCGGAACACGGGGGCGGTGTTTGGCGCCAGAACTAACGGCCGGTCCGCAAGTCACGTGGACTTTCTTTGTTTCTCTGAGCCGCGGCTGGAGGGAGGGCTGGGCACCGGTCCCGGTGCCACGGGGAGACGCGGGGCAGGGCGGAGCGGAGCGGGTTTTTTTGTTTCGGGGTGGGGGGGGTGGGGGGGTTGTGGGGGGGCGGGCGGGGTTGAGCGGAGGGGTTTGTATAGAGGAGTGCAGGGGGAGGGGGCGGTCTGGGGACTGGCGCCCTGCGCAGGCGCTTTCTGGCAAGCTGCTGCACTCCCCCACCCCCACCGAGCACGGGGGCGGTGTTTGGCGCCAGAACTAACGGCCGGTCCGCAAGTCACGTGGACTTTCTTTGTTTCTCTGAGCCGCGGCCGGAGGGAAGGCTGGGCAACGGCCCCGGTGCCACGGGGAGACGCGGGGCAGGGCGGAGAGGAGCGGAGCAGGAGGAACGGTGGATGGGGTATGCTGCAGGGGCCCCGCAGCCGCCGCGGTAAGTCGCTGACCGGTGCTGGAGAAGGCACTGCCGGTGGAACAGTCCATCCGTCCGTCTGTCCGCACCCCCACACCCCCCCCCCCCCCCCCCCGCACCAACCCAGCAGATTGCTCTTTTGTTTCTGGTGTGGGGCCAGGAGGGTCACTGGGATGGGGCAGGGATCTATGGGGCAGCCAGTGTGGGGCCGGGAGGGTCACTGGGATGGGGCAGGGATCTATGGGGCAGCCAGTGTGGGGCCGGGAGGGTCACTGGGATGGGGCAGGGATCTATGGGGCAGCCAGTGTGGGGCCGGGAGGGTCACTGGGATGGGACAGGGATCTATGGGGCAGCCAGTGTGGGGCCTGGAGGGTCACTGGGATGGGACAGGGATCTATGGGGCACCAAGTTTGGGGCCTGAGGGTCACTGGGATGGGGCAGGGGTCTATGAGGCACCCGGTGTGGGACCAGGAGGGTCACTGGGATGGGGCGGGCGGGGTTGAGCGGAGGGGTTTGTATAGAGGAGTGCAGTGGGAGGGGGCGGTCTGGGGACTGGTGCCCTGCGCAGGCGATTTTTGGCAAACTGCTACACTCCCCCCCACCCCATCCCGCACCCAACCCAGCAGATTGCTCTTTTGTTTCCTCTTGGCAGCAAAGGTGCCGGGAGGGAGGCGGCCGGTGGATAGGGGTGGGGAACGGCTGGCTGGCTGGCTGGCTGCTGCAAACATGGCACGATCGGGGCCGGCAGCGGCAGCAGGAAGGGTGGTACCGGGTGATCAAGACCGGTCGGGGTTGGGGGGTGGGGGCAGGTCGGGGTTGGGGGGGGGGGGGGGGTGTGCAGAAAAAAGTCGCGCGTGAGTTCAAAAGGCAGTAAGGACTCGAGCGCCGGTTTTAATCACTACGACTCGTGTCCGTAGGTAGGTAACGGTGAGCGTCGGCGATCTCCTGACGTTTGACGCTGCTGCGCTACGCTAAGGAAGGAGTAACTCTTTGACGTCCCCACCGGCAACGTGTGGCTGTGGCCGATCGTTATCGAGACCGGTAAAGGTAAAGCATCATATTTAGCATTTCACGGTGGTGCAATCATTAACTAAAAAAAAAAAAAAAAAATTAAAAAAATAATAATAATAAAAAAAGGTATTCCTCCGCAGCTAGCTTCCTAGCCACCTTATTTAACGCCGCTTTATTCGTTTGGCCAGAGACGCGCGCGTAGGCACAGAGGCTCAGGCGTGCCGTCTTACTGCCCCGTGTTGCAGCCGGCCAGCCGGCCGTCTGTCTCGTTGAACTCGGGG
>JAUMJK010002036.1:0-26628 GCA_033558105.1 Coccyzus lansbergi
CGTCTGCCTCCCAGGCGAGGTCTGCCTCTATGACGTCTGCCTCTATGACGTCTGCCTCTATGACGTCTGCCTCCCAGGCGAGGTCTGCCTCTATGACGTCTGCCTCTATGACGTCTGCCTCTATGACGTCTGCCTCCCAGGCGAGGTCTGCCTCTATGACGTCTGCCTCTATGACGTCTGCCTCTATGACGTCTGCCTCCCAGGCGAGGTCTGCCTCTATGACGTCTGCCTCTATGACGTCTGCCTCTATGACGTCTGCCTCCCAGGCGAGGTCTGCCTCTATGACGTCTGCCTCTATGACGTCTGCCTCTATGACGTCTGCCTCTATGACGTCTGCCTCCGAGGCGAGGTCTGCCTCTATGACGTCTGCCTCTATGACGTCTGCCTCTATGACGTCTGCCTCCCAGGCGAGGTCTGCCTCTATGACGTCTGCCTCTATGACGTCTGCCTCTATGAAGTCTGCCTCTATGACGTCTGCCTCTATGACGTCTGCCTCTATGACGTCTGCCTCCCAGGCGAGGTCTGCCTCTATGACGTCTGCCTCTATGACGTCCGCCTCCCAGGCGAGGTCTGCCTCTATGACGTCTGCCTCTATGACGTCTGCCTCCCAGGCGAGGTCTGCATCTATGACGTCTGCCTCTATGAGGTCTGCCTCTATGACGTCTGCCTCCCAGGCGAGGTCTGCCTCTATGACGTCTGCCTCTATGACGTCTGCCTCTATGGCGTCTGCCTCTATGGCGTCTGCCTCCCAGGCGACGTCTGCCTCTATGTCGTCTGCCTCTATGACGTCTGCCTCCCAGGCGACGTCTGCCTCTATGACGTCTGCCTCTATGACGTCTGCCTCTATGACGTCTGCCTCCCAGGCGAGGTCTGCCTCTATGACGTCTGCCTCTATGACGTCTGCCTCTATGACGTCTGCCTCCCAGGCGAGGTCTGCCTCTATGACGTCTGCCTCTATGACGTCTGCCTCCCAGGCGAGGTCTGCCTCTATGACGTCTGCCTCTATGACGTCTGCCTCTATGACGTCTGCCTCCCAGGCGACGTCTGCCTCTATGATGTCTGCCTCTATGACGTCTGCCTCCCAGGCGAGGTCTGCCTCTATGACGTCTGCCTCTATGACGTCTGCCTCTATGACGTCTGCCTCCCAGGCGAGGTCTGCCTCTATGACGTCTGCCTCTATGACGTCTGCCTCTATGACGTCTGCCTCCCAGGCGAGGTCTGCCTCTATGACGTCTGCCTCTATGACGTCTGCCTCTATGACGTCTGCCTCTATGACGTCTGCCTCCCAGGCGAGGTCTGCCTCTATGACGTCTGCCTCTGTGACGTCTGCCTCTATGACGTCTGCCTCTATGACGTCTGCCTCCCAGGCGAGGTCTGCCTCTATGACGTCTGCCTCTATGACGTCTGCCTCCCAGGCGAGGTCTGCCTCTATGACGTCTGCCTCTATGACGTCTGCCTCTATGACGTCTGCCTCCCAGGCGAGGTCTGCCTCTATGACGTCTGCCTCTATGACGTCTGCCTCTATGACGTCTGCCTCTATGACGTCTGCCTCCCAGGCAAGGTCTGCCTCTATGACGTCTGCCTCTATGACGTCTGCCTCTATGACGTCTGCCTCCCAGGCGAGGTCTGCCTCTATGACGTCTGCCTCTATGACGTCTGCCTCTATGACGTCTGCCTCTATGACGTCTGCCTCCCAGGCGAGGTCTGCCTCTATGACGTCTGCCTCTATACGTCTGCCTCTATGACGTCTGCCTCTATGACGTCTGCCTCCCAGGCGAGGTCTGCCTCTATGACGTCTGCCTCTATGACGTCTGCCTCTATGAGCGTCTGCCTCTATGACGTCTGCCTCTATGACGTCTGCCTCCCAGGCGAGGTCTGCCTCTATGACGTCTGCCTCTATGACGTCTGCCTCTACGACGTCTGCCTCCCAGCGAGGTCTGCCTCTATGACGTCTGCCTCTATGACGTCTGCCTCTATGACGTCTGCCTCCCAGGCGAGGTCTGCCTCTATGACGTCTGCCTCTATGACGTCTGCCTCTATGACGTCTGCCTCTATGACGTCTGCTCCCAGGCGAGGTCTGGCCTCTATGACGTCTGCTCAGTCTGTGACGTCTGCCTCTATGACGTCTGCCTCCCAGGCAGGTCTGCCCTCTATGACGTCTGCCTCTATGACGTCTGCCTCCAGGCGAGGTCTGCCTCTATGACGTCTGCCTCTATGACCGTCTGCCTCTATGACGTCTGCCTCTATGACGTCTGCCTCCCAGGCGAGGGTCTGCCTCTATGACGTCTGCCTCTATGACGTCTGCCTCTATGACGTCTGCCTCCCAGGCAAGGTCTGCCTCTATGACGTCTGCCTCTATGACGTCTGCTCTATGACGTCTGCCTCCCAGGCGAGGTCTGCCTCTAAGACGTCTGCCTCTATGACGTCTGCCTCCAGGCGAGGTCTGCGACTCTATGACGTCTGCCTCTATGACGTCTGCCTCTATGACGTCTGCCTCTGACGTCTGCCTCTATGAGGTCTGCCTCTATGACGTCTGCCTCTATGACGTCTGCCTCTATGACGTCTGCCTCCCAGGCGAGGTCTGCCTCTATGACGTCTGCCCTCTATGACGTCTGCCTCTATGACGTCTGCCTCCCAGGCGAGGTCTGCCTCTATGACGTCTGCCTCTATGACGTCCTGCCTCTATGACGTCTGCCTCTATGACGTCTGCCTCCCAGGCGAGGTCTGCCTCTATGACGTCTGCGTCTGTGACGTCTGCTCTATGACGTCTGCCTCTATGACGTCTGCCTCCAGGCGAGGTCTGCCTCTATGACGTCTGCCTCTATGACGTCTGCCTCCCAGGCGAGGTCTGCCTCTATGACGTCTGCCTCTATGACGTCTGCCTCTATGACGTCTGCTCCCAGGCGAGGTCTGTCCTCTATGACGTCTGCCTCTATGACGTCTGCCTCTATGACGTCTGCCTCTATGATATCTGCCTCCCAGGCGAGGTCTGCCCTCTATGACGTCTGCCTCTATGACGTCTGCCTCTATGAGGTCTGCCTCTATGACGTCTGCCTCTATGACGTCTGCCTCTATGACGTCTGCCCTCCCAGGCGAGGTCTGCCTCTATGACGTCTGCCTCTATGACGTCTGCCTCTATGACGTCTGCCTCTATGACGTCTGCCTCCCAGGCGAGGTCTGCTCTATGCGTCTGCCTCTATGACGTCTGCCTCTATGACGTCTGCCTCTATGACGTCTGCCTCTATGACGTCTGCCTCCCAGGCGAGGTCTGCCTCTATGACGTCTGCCTCTATGACGTCTGCCTCTATGACGTCTGCCTCTATGATATCTGCCTCCCAGGCGAGGTCCTGCCTCTATGACGTCTGCCTCTATGACGTCTGCCTCTATGAGGTCTGCCTCTATGACGTCTGCCTCTATGACGTCTGCCTCTATGACGTCTGCCTCCCAGGCGAGGTCTGCCTCTATGACGTCTGCCTCTATGACGTCTGCCTCTATGACGTCTGCCTCCAGGCGAGGTCTGCCTCTATGACGTCTCTGCCTCTATGACGTCTGCCTCTATGACGTCTGCCCTCTATGACGTCTGCCTCCCAGGCGAGGTCTGCCTCTATGACGTCTGCGTCTGTGAAGTCTGCCTCTATGACGTCTGCTTCTATGACGTCTGCCTCCCAGGGCGAGGTCTGCCTCTATGACGTCTGCCTCTATGACGTCTGCCTCCCAGGCGAGGTCTGCCTCTATGACGTCTGCCTCTATGACGTCTGCCTCTATGACGTCTGCCTCCCAGGCGAGGTCTGTCTCTATGACGTCTGCCTCTATGACGTCTGCCTCTATGACGTCTGCCTCTATGATATCTAGCCTCCCAGGCGAGGTCTGCCTCTATGACGTCTGCCTCTATGACGTCTGCCTCTATGAGGTCTGCCTCTATGACGTCTGCCTCTATGACGTCTGCCTCTATGACGTCTGCCTCCCAGGCGAGGTCTGCCTCTATGACGTCTGCCTCTATGACGTCTGCCTCTATGACGTCTGCCTCTATGACGTCTGCCTCCCAGGCGAGGTCTGCCTCTATGACGTCTGCCTCTATGACGTCTGCCTCTATGACGTCTGCCTCTATGACGTCTGCCTCCCAGGCGAGGTCTGCCTCTATGACGTCTGCCTCTATGACGTCTGCCTCTATGACGTCTGCCTCTATGACGTCTGCCTCCCAGGCGAGGTCTGCCTCTATGACGTCTGCCTCCCAGGCGAGGTCTGCCTCTATGACGGTCTGCCTCTATGACGTCTGCCTCTATGACGTCTGCCTCCCAGGCGAGGTCTGCCTCTATGACGTCTGCCTCTATGACGTCTGCCTCCCAGGCGAGGTCTGCCTCTATGACGTCTGCCTCTATGACGTCTGCCTCTATGACGTCTGCCCTCTATTGACGTCTGCCTCCCAGGCGAGGTCTGCCTCTATGACGTCTGCCTCTATGACGTCTGCCTCCCAGGCGAGGTCTGCCTCTATGACGTCCTTGCCTCTATGACGTCTGCCTCCCCAGGCGAGGTCTGCCTCTATGACGTCTGCCTCTATGACGTCTGCCTCTATGACGTCTGCCTCTATGACGTCCTGCCTCCCAGGCGAGGTCTGCCTCTATGACGTCTGCCTCTATGACGTCTGCCTCTATGACGTCTGCCTCCCAGGCGAGGTCTGCCTCTATGACGTCTGCCTCTATGACGTCTGCCTCCAGGCGAGGTCTGCCTCTATGACGTCTGCCTCTATGACGTCTGCCTCTATGACGTCTGCCTCCCAGGCGAGGTCTGCCTCTATGACGTCTGCCTCTATGACGTCTGCCTCTATGACGTCTGCCTCTATGACGTCTGCCTCCCAGGCGAGGTCTGCCTCTATGACGTCTGCCTCTATGACGTCCTGCCTCCCAGGCGAGGTCTGCCTCTATGACGTCTGCCTCTATGACGTCTGCCTCTATGACGTCTGCCTCCGAGGCGAGGTCTGCCTCTATGACGTCTGCCTCTATGACGTCTGCCTCTATGACGTCTGCCTCTATGACGTCTGCCTCCCAGGCGAGGTCTGCCTCTATGACGTCTGCCTCTATGACGTCTGCCTCTATGACGTCTGCCTCTATGACGTCTGCCTCCAGGCGAGGTCTGCCTCTATGACGTCTGCCTCTATGACGTCTGCCTCCCAGGCGAGGTCTGCCTCTATGACGTCTGCCTCTATGACGTCTGCCTCTATGACGTCTGCCTCTATGACGTCTGCCTCCCAGGCGAGGTCTGCCTCTATGACGTCTGCCTCTATGACGTCTGCCCTCTATGACGTCTGCCTCCCAGGCGAGGTCTGCATCTATGACGTCTGCCTCTATGATGTCTGCCTCCCAGGCGAGGTCTGCCTCTATGACGTCTGCCTCTATGACGTCTGCCTCTATGACGTCTGCCTCTATGACGTCTGCCTCCCAGGCGAGGTCTTCCTCTATGACGTCTGCCTCTATGACGTCTGCCTCTATGACGTCTGCCTCCCAGGCGAGGTCTGCCTCTATGACGTCTGCCTCTATGACGTCTGCCTCCCAGGCGAGGTCTGCCTCTATGACGTCTGCCTCTATGACGTCTGCCTCTATGACGTCTGCCTCCCAGGCGAGGTCTGCCTCTATGACGTCTGCCTCTATGACGTCTGCCTCTATGACGTCTGCCTCCCAGGCGAGGTCTGCCTCTATGACGTCTGCCTCTATGACGTCTGCCTCTATGAAGTCTGCCTCTATGACGTCTGCCTCTATGACGTCTGCCTCTATGACGTCTGCCTCCCAGGCGAGGTCTGCCTCTATGACGTCTGCCTCTATGACGTCTGCCTCCCAGGCGAGGTCTGACTCTATGACGTCTGCCTCTATGACGTCTGCCTCTATGACGTCTGCCTCTATGACGTCTGCCTCCCAGGCGAGGTCTGCCTCTATGACGTCTGCCTCTATAACGTCTGCCTCTATGACGTCTACCTCTATGACGTCTGCCTCCCAGGCGAGGTCTGCCTCTATGACGTCTGCCTCTATGACGTCTGCCTCTATGATGTCTGCCTCCCAGGCGAGGTCTGCCTGTATGACGTCTGCCTCTATGACGTCTGCCTCTATGAGGTCTGCCTCTATGACGTCTGCCTCTATGACGTCTGCCTCTATGACGTCTGCCTCCCAGGCGAGGTCTGCCTCTATGACGTCTGCCTCTATGACGTCTGCCTCTACGACGTCTGCCTCCCAGGCGAGGTCTGGCTCTATGACGTCTGCCTCTGTGACGTCTGCCTCTATGACGTCTGCCTCCCAGGCGAGGTCTGCCTCTATGACGTCTGCCTCTATGACGTCTGCCTCCCAGGCGAGGTCTGCCTCTATGACGTCTGCCTCTATGACGTCTGCCTCTATGACGTCTGCCTCTATGACGTCTGCCTCCCAGGCGAGGTCTGCCTCTATGACGTCTGCCTCTATGACGTCTGCCTCTATGACGTCTGCCTCCCAGGCGAGGTCTGCCTCTATGACGTCTGCCTCCCAGGCGAGGTCTGACTCTATGACGTCTGCCTCTATGACGTCTGCCTCTATGACGTCTGCCTCTATGACGTCTGCCTCCCAGGCGAGGTTTGCCTCTATGACGTCTGCCTCTCAGACGTCTGCCTCTATGACGTCTGCCTCTATGACGTCTGCCTCCCAGGCGAGGTCTGCCTCTATGACGTCTGCCTCCCAGGCGAGGTCTGCCTCTATGACGTCTGCCTCTATGACGTCTGCCTCTATGACGTCTGCCTCTATGACGTCTGCCTCCATGGCGAGGTCTGCCTCTATGACGTCTGCCTCTATGACGTCTGCCTCCCAGGCGAGGTCTGCCTCTATGACGTCTGCCTCTATGACGTCTGCCTCTATGATGTCTGCCTCCCAGGCGAGGTCTGCCTCTATGACGTCTGCCTCTATGAGGTCTGCCTCTATGACGTCTGCCTCTATGACGTCTGCCTCTATGACGTCTGCCTCCCAGGCGAGGTCTGCCTCTATGACGTCTGCCTCTATGACGTCTGCCTCCCAGGCGAGGTCTGCCTCTATGACGTCTGCCTCTATGACGTCTGCCTCTATGACGTCTGCCTCTATGACGTCTGCCTCCCAGGCGAGGTCTGCCTCTATGACGTCTGCCTCTGTGACGTCTGCCTCTATGACATCTGCCTCTATGACGTCTGCCTCCCAGGCGAGGTCTGCCTCTATGACGTCTGCCTCTATGACGTCTGCCTCCCAGGCGAGGTCTGCCTCTATGACGTCTGCCTCTATGACGTCTGCCTCTATGACGTCTGCCTCCCAGGCGAGGTCTGCCTCTATGACGTCTGCCTCTATGACGTCTGCCTCTATGACGTCTGCCTCTATGATATCTGCCTCCCAGGCGAGGTCTGCCTCTATGACGTCTGCCTCTATGACGTCTGCCTCTATGACGTCTGCCTCTATGACGTCTGCCTCCCAGGCGAGGTCTGCCTCTATGACGTCTGCCTCTATGACGTCTGCCTCTATGACGTCTGCCTCTATGACGTCTGCCTCCCAGGCGAGGTCTGCCTCTATGACGTCTGCCTCCCAGGCGAGGTCTGCCTCTATGACGTCTGCCTCTATGACGTCTGCCTCTATGACGTCTGCCTCCCAGGCGAGGTCTGCCTCTATGACGTCTGCCTCTATGACGTCTGCCTCTATGACGTCTGCCTCTATGACGTCTGCCTCCCAGGCGAGGTCTGCCTCTATGACGTCTGCCTCTATGACGTCTGCCTCTATGACGTCTGCCTCTATGACGTCTGCCTCCCAGGCGAGGTCTGCCTCTATGACGTCTGCCTCTATGACGTCTGCCTCTATGACGTCTGCCTCCCAGGCGAGGTCTGCCTCTATGACGTCTGCCTCTATGACGTCTGCCTCCCAGGCGAGGTCTGCCTCTATGACGTCTGCCTCTATGACGTCTGCCTCTATGACGTCTGCCTCCCAGGCGAGGTCTGCCTCTATGACGTCTGCCTCTATGACGTCTGCCTCCCAGGCGAGGTCTGCCTCTATGACGTCTGCCTCTATGACGTCTGCCTCTATGACGTCTGCCTCCCAGGCGAGGTCTGCCTCTATGACGTCTGCCTCTATGACGTCTGCCTCTATGACGTCTGCCTCCCAGGCGACGTCTGCCTCTATGATGTCTGCCTCTATGACGTCTGCCTCCCAGGCGAGGTCTGCCTCTATGACGTCTGCCTCTATGACGTCTGCCTCTATGACGTCTGCCTCCCAGGCGAGGTCTGACTCTATGACGTCTGCCTCTATGACGTCTGCCTCTATGACGTCTGCCTCTATGACGTCTGCCTCCCAGGCGAGGTCTGCCTCTATGACGTCTGCCTCTATAACGTCTGCCTCTATGACGTCTGCCTCTATGACGTCTGCCTCCCAGGCGAGGTCTGCCTCTATGACGTCTGCCTCTATGACGTCTGCCTCTATGACGTCTGCCTCTATGACGTCTGCCTCTACTACGTCTGCCTCTATGATGTCTGCCTCCCAGGCGAGGTCTGCCTGTATGACGTCTGCCTCTATGACGTCTGCCTCTATGAGGTCTGCCTCTATGACGTCTGCCTCTATGACGTCTGCCTCTATGACGTCTGCCTCTATGACGTCTGCCTCCCAGGCGAGGTCTGCCTCTATGACGTCTGCCTCTATGACGTCTGCCTCTACGACGTCTGCCTCCCAGGCGAGGTCTGCCTCTATGACGTCTGCCTCTATGACGTCTGCCTCTATGACGTCTGCCTCCCAGGCGAGGTCTGGCTCTATGACGTCTGCCTCTGTGACGTCTGCCTCTATGACGTCTGCCTCCCAGGCGAGGTCTGCCTCTATGACGTCTGCCTCTATGACGTCTGCCTCCCAGGCGAGGTCTGCCTCTATGACGTCTGCCTCTATGACGTCTGCCTCTATGACGTCTGCCTCTATGACGTCTGCCTCCCAGGCGAGGTCTGCCTCTATGACGTCTGCCTCTATGACGTCTGCCTCTATGACGTCTGACTCCCAGGCAAGGTCTGCCTCTATGACGTCTGCCTCTATGACGTCTGCCTCTATGACGTCTGCCTCCCAGGCGAGGTCTGCCTCTATGACGTCTGCCTCTATGACGTCTGCCTCCCAGGCGAGGTCTGACTCTATGACGTCTGCCTCTATGACGTCTGCCTCTATGACGTCTGCCTCTATGACGTCTGCCTCCCAGGCGAGGTCTGCCTCTATGACGTCTGCCTCTCAGACGTCTGCCTCTATGACGTCTGCCTCTATGACGTCTGCCTCCCAGGCGAGGTCTGCCTCTATGACGTCTGCCTCCCAGGCGAGGTCTGCCTCTATGACGTCTGCCTCTATGACGTCTGCCTCTATGACGTCTGCCTCCATGGCGAGGTCTGCCTCTATGACGTCTGCCTCTATGACGTCTGCCTCCCAGGCGAGGTCTGCCTCTATGACGTCTGCCTCTATGACGTCTGCCTCTATGATGTCTGCCTCCCAGGCGAGGTCTGCCTCTATGACGTCTGCCTCTATGACGTCTGCCTCTATGAGGTCTGCCTCTATGACGTCTGCCTCTATGACGTCTGCCTCTATGACGTCTGCCTCTATGACGTCTGCCTCCCAGGCGAGGTCTGCCTCTATGACGTCTGCCTCTATGACGTCTGCCTCTATGACGTCTGCCTCCCAGGCGAGGTCTGCCTCTATGACGTCTGCCTCTATGACGTCTGCCTCTATGACGTCTGCCTCTATGACGTCTGCCTCCCAGGCGAGGTCTGCCTCTATGACGTCTGCCTCTGTGACGTCTGCCTCTATGACGTCTGCCTCTATGACGTCTGCCTCCCAGGCGAGGTCTGCCTCTATGACGTCTGCCTCTATGACGTCTGCCTCCCAGGCGAGGTCTGCCTCTATGACGTCTGCCTCTATGACGTCTGCCTCTATGACGTCTGCCTCTATGACGTCTGCCTCTATGATATCTGCCTCCCAGGCGAGGTCTGCCTCTATGACGTCTGCCTCTATGACGTCTGCCTCTATGAGGTCTGCCTCTATGACGTCTGCCTCTATGACGTCTGCCTCTATGACGTCTGCCTCTATGACGTCTGCCTCTATGACATCTGCCTCCCAGGCGAGGTCTGCCTCTATGACGTCTGCCTCTATGACGTCTGCCTCTATGACGTCTGCCTCTATGACGTCTGCCTCCCAGGCGAGGTCTGCCTCTATGACGTCTGCCTCTATGACGTCTGCCTCTATGACGTCTGCCTCTATGACGTCTGCCTCCCAGGCGAGGTCTGCCTCTATGACGTCTGCCTCCCAGGCGAGGTCTGCCTCAATGACGTCTGCCTCTATGACGTCTGCCTCTATGACGTCTGCCTCCCAGGCGAGGTCTGCCTCTATGACGTCTGCCTCTATGACGTCTGCCTCCCAGGCGAGGTCTGCCTCTATGACGTCTGCCTCTATGACGTCTGCCTCCCAGGCGAGGTCTGCCTCTATGACGTCTGCCTCTATGACGTCTGCCTCTATGACGTCTGCCTCTATGACGTCTGCCTCTATGACGTCTGCCTCCCAGGCGAGGTCTGCCTCTATGACGTCTGCCTCTATGACGTCTGCCTCTATGACGTCTGCCTCCCAGGCGAGGTCTGCCTCTATGACGTCTGCCTCTATGACGTCTGGCTCTATGACGTCTGCCTCTATGACGTCTGCCTCTATGACGTCTGCCTCCCAGGCGAGGTCTGCCTCTATGACGTCTGCCTCTATGACGTCTGCCTCTATGACGTCTGCCTCTATGACGTCTGCCTCTCAGGCGAGGTCTGCCTCTATGACGTCTGCCTCCCAGGCGAGGTCTGCCTCTATGACGTCTGCCTCCCAGGCGAGGTCTGCCTCTATGACGTCTGCCTCCCAGGCGAGGTCTGCCTCTATGACGTCTGCCTCCCAGGCGAGGTCTGCCTCTATGACGTCTGCCTCCCAGGCGAGGTCTGCCTCTATGACGTCTGCCTCCCAGGCGAGGTCTGCCTCTATGACGTCTGCCTCCCAGGCGAGGTCTGCCTCTATGAGGTCTGCCTCCCAGGCGAGGTCTGCCTCTATGACGTCTGCCTCTATGACGTCTGCCTCTATGACGTCTGCCTCCCAGGCGAGGTCTGCCTCTATGACGTCTGCCTCCCAGGCGAGGTCTGCCTCTATGACGTCTGCCTCCCAGGCGAGGTCTGCCTCTATGACGTCTGCCTCCCAGGCGAGGTCTGCCTCTATGACGTCTGCCTCTATGACGTCTGCCTCCCAGGCGAGGTCTGCCTCTATGACGTCTGCCTCTATGACGTCTACCTCTATGACGTCTGCCTCTATGACGTCTGCCTCCCAGGCGAGGTCTGCCTCTATGACGTCTGCCTCTATGACGTCTGCCTCCCAGGCGAGGTCTGCCTCTATGACGTCTGCCTCTATGACGTCTGCCTCTATGACGTCTGCCTCCCAGGCGAGGTCTGCCTCTATGACGTCTGCCTCTATGACGTCTGCCTCTATGATGTCTGCCTCTATGACGTCTGCCTCTATGACGTCTGCCTCCCAGGCGAGGTCTGCCTCTATGACGTCTGCCTCTATGACGTCTGCCTCTATGACGTCTGCCTCCCAGGCGAGGTCTGCCTCTATGACGTCTGCCTCTATGACGTCTGCCTCCCAGGCGAGGTCTGCCTCTATGACGTCTGCCTCCCAGGCGAGGTCTGCCTCTATGACGTCTGCCTCCCAGGCGAGGTCTGCCTCTATGACGTCTGCCTCTATGACGTCTGCCTCCAAGGCGTGGTCTGCCTCTATGACGTCTGCCTCCCAGGCGAGGTCTGCCTCTATGACGTCTGCCTCCCAGGCGAGGTCTGCCTCTATGACGTCTGCCTCCCAGGCGAGGTCTGCCTCTATGACGTCTGCCTCCCAGGCGAGGTCTGCCTCTATGACGTCTGCCTCTATGACGTCTGCCTCCCAGGCGAGGTCTGCCTCTATGACGTCTGCCTCCCAGGCGAGGTCTGCCTCTATGACGTCTGCCTCTATGATGTCTGCCTCCCAGGCGAGGTCTGCCTCTATGACGTCTGCCTCTATGACGTCTGCCTCTATGAGGTCTGCCTCTATGACGTCTGCCTCTATGACGTCTGCCTCTATGACGTCTGCCTCCCAGGCGAGGTCTGCCTCTATGACGTCTGCCTCTATGACGTCTGCCTCTATGACGTCTGCCTCCCAGGCGAGGTCTGCCTCTATGACGTCTGCCTCTATGACGTCTGCCTCTATGACGTCTGCCTCTATGACGTCTGCCTCCCAGGCGAGGTTTGCCTCTATGACGTCTGCCTCTGTGACGTCTGCCTCTATGACGTCTGCCTCTATGACGTCTGCCTCCCAGGCGAGGTCTGCCTCTATGACGTCTGCCTCTATGACGTCTGCCTCCCAGGCGAGGTCTGCCTCTATGACGTCTGCCTCTATGACGTCTGCCTCTATGACGTCTGCCTCCCAGGCGAGGTCTGCCTCTATGACGTCTGCCTCTATGACGTCTGCCTCTATGACGTCTGCCTCTATGATATCTGCCTCCCAGGCGAGGTCTGCCTCTATGACGTCTGCCTCTATGACGTCTGCCTCTATGAGGTCTGCCTCTATGACGTCTTCCTCTATGACGTCTGCCTCTATGACGTCTGCCTCCCAGGCGAGGTCTGCCTCTATGACGTCTGCCTCTATGACGTCTGCCTCTATGACGTCTGCCTCTATGACGTCTGCCTCCCAGGCGAGGTCTGCCTCTATGACGTCTGCCTCTATGACGTCTGCCTCTATGACGTCTGCCTCTATGACGTCTGCCTCTATGACGTCTGCCTCCCAGGCGAGGTCTGCCTCTATGACGTCTGCCTCTATGACGTCTGCCTCTATGACGTCTGCCTCTATGACGTCTGCCTCCCAGGCGAGGTCTGCCTCTATGACGTCTGCCTCCCAGGCGAGGTCTGCCTCTATGACGTCTTCCTCTATGACGTCTGCCTCTATGACGTCTGCCTCCCAGGCGAGGTCTGCCTCTATGACGTCTGCCTCTATGACGTCTGCCTCCCAGGCGAGGTCTGCCTCTATGACGTCTGCCTCTATGACGTCTGCCTCTATGACGTCTGCCTCTATGACGTCTGCCTCCCAGGCGAGGTCTGCCTCTATGACGTCTGCCTCTATGACGTCTGCCTCCCAGGCGAGGTCTGCCTCTATGACGTCTGCCTCTATGACGTCTGCCTCCCAGGCGAGGTCTGCCTCTATGACGTCTGCCTCTATGACGTCTGCCTCTATGACGTCTGCCTCTATGACGTCTGCCTCCCAGGCGAGGTCTGCCTCTATGACGTCTGCCTCTATGACGTCTGCCTCTATGACGTCTGCCTCCCAGGCGAGGTCTGCCTCTATGACGTCTGCCTCTATGACGTCTGGCTCTATGACGTCTGCCTCTATGACGTCTGCCTTTATGACGTCTGCCTCCCAGGCGAGGTCTGCCTCTATGACGTCTGCCTCTATGACGTCTGCCTCTATGACGTCTGCCTCTATGACGTCTGCCTCCCAGGCGAGGTCTGCCTCTATGACGTCTGCCTCCCAGGCGAGGTCTGCCTCTATGACGTCTGCCTCCCAGGCGAGGTCTGCCTCTATGACGTCTGCCTCCCAGGCGAGGTCTGCCTCTATGACGTCTGCCTCTCAGACGTCTGCCTCTATGACGTCTGCCTCTATGACGTCTGCCTCCCAGGCGAGGTCTGCCTCTATGACGTCTGCCTCCCAGGCGAGGTCTGCCTCTATGACGTCTGCCTCTATGACGTCTGCCTCTATGACGTCTGCCTCTATGAGGTCTGCCTCTATGACGTCTGCCTCTATGACGTCTGCCTCTATGACGTCTGCCTCCCAGGCGAGGTCTGCCTCTATGACGTCTGCCTCTATGACGTCTGCCTCTATGACGTCTGCCTCTATGACGTCTGCCTCCCAGGCGAGGTCTGCCTCTATGACGTCTGCCTCTATGACGTCTGCCTCTATGACGTCTGCCTCTATGACGTCTGCCTCCCAGGCGAGGTCTGCCTCTATGACGTCTGCCTCTGTGACGTCTGCCTCTATGACGTCTGCCTCTATGACGTCTGCCTCCCAGGCGAGGTCTGCCTCTATGACGTCTGCCTCTATGACGTCTGCCTCCCAGGCGAGGTCTGCCTCTATGACGTCTGCCTCTATGACGTCTGCCTCTATGACGTCTGCCTCTATGACGTCTGCCTCTATGATATCTGCCTCCCAGGCGAGGTCTGCCTCTATGACGTCTGCCTCTATGACGTCTGCCTCTATGAGGTCTGCCTCTATGACGTCTGCCTCTATGACGTCTGCCTCTATGACGTCTGCCTCTATGACATCTGCCTCCCAGGCGAGGTCTGCCTCTATGACGTCTGCCTCTATGACGTCTGCCTCTATGATGTCTGCCTCTATGACGTCTGCCTCCCAGGCGAGGTCTGCCTCTATGACGTCTGCCTCTATGACGTCTGCCTCTATGACGTCTGCCTCTATGACGTCTGCCTCCCAGGCGAGGTCTGCCTCTATGACGTCTGCCTCCCAGGCGAGGTCTGCCTCTATGACGTCTGCCTCTATGACGTCTGCCTCTATGACGTCTGCCTCCCAGGCGAGGTCTGCCTCTATGACGTCTGCCTCTATGACGTCTGCCTCCCAGGCGAGGTCTGCCTCTATGACGTCTGCCTCTATGACGTCTGCCTCTATGACGTCTGCCTCTATGACGTCTGCCTCCCAGGCGAGGTCTGCCTCTATGACGTCTGCCTCTATGACGTCTGCCTCTATGACGTCTGCCTCCCAGGCGAGGTCTGCCTCTATGACGTCTGCCTCTATGACGTCTGCCTCTATGACGTCTGCCTCTATGACGTCTGCCTCTATGACGTCTGCCTCCCAGGCGAGGTCTGCCTCTATGACGTCTGCCTCTATGACGTCTGCCTCTATGACGTCTGCCTCCCAGGCGAGGTCTGCCTCTATGACGTCTGCCTCCCAGGCGAGGTCTGCCTCTATGACGTCTGCCTCCCAGGCGAGGTCTGCCTCTATGACGTCTGCCTCCCAGGCGAGGTCTGCCTCTATGACGTCTGCCTCCCAGGCGAGGTCTGCCTCTATGACGTCTGCCTCCCAGGCGAGGTCTGCCTCTATGACGTCTGCCTCCCAGGCGAGGTCTGCCTCTATGACGTCTGCCTCCCAGGCGAGGTCTGCCTCTATGACGTCTGCCTCCCAGGCGAGGTCTGCCTCTATGACGTCTGTCTCCCAGGCGAGGTCTGCCTCTATGACGTCTGCCTCCCAGGCGAGGTCTGCCTCTATGACGTCTGCCTCCCAGGCGAGGTCTGCCTCTATGACGTCTGCCTCTATGACGTCTGCCTCCCAGGCGAGGTCTGCCTCTATGACGTCTGCCTCTATGACGTCTAGCCTCTATGACGTCTGCCTCTATGACGTCTGCCTCCCAGGCGAGGTCTGCCTCTATGACGTCTGCCTCTATGACGTCTGCCTCCCAGGCGAGGTCTGCCTCTATGACGTCTGCCTCTATGACGTCTGCCTCTATGACGTCTGCCTCCCAGGCGAGGTCTGCCTCTATGACGTCTGCCTCTATGACGTCTGCCTCCCAGGCGAGGTCTGCCTCTATGACGTCTGCCTCTATGACGTCTGCCTCTATGACGTCTGCCTCCCAGGCGAGGTCTGCCTCTATGACGTCTGCCTCTATGACGTCTGCCTCCCAGGCGAGGTCTGCCTCTATGACGTCTGCCTCCCAGGCGAGGTCTGCCTCTATGACGTCTGCCTCTATGACGTCTGCCTCCAAGGCGTGGTCTGCCTCTATGACGTCTGCCTCCCAGGCGAGGTCTGCCTCTATGACGTCTGCCTCCCAGGCGAGGTCTGCCTCTATGACGTCTGCCTCCCAGGCGAGGTCTGCCTCTATGACGTCTGCCTCCCAGGCGAGGTCTGCCTCTATGACGTCTGCCTCCCAGGCGAGGTCTGCCTCTATGACGTCTGCCTCTATGACGTCTGCCTCCCAGGCGAGGTCTGCCTCTATGACGTCTGCCTCCCAGGCGAGGTCTGCCTCTATGACGTCTGCCTCTATGATGTCTGCCTCCCAGGCGAGGTCTGCCTCTATGACGTCTGCCTCTATGACGTCTGCCTCTATGAGGTCTGCCTCTATGACGTCTGCCTCTATGACGTCTGCCTCTATGACGTCTGCCTCCCAGGCGAGGTCTGCCTCTATGACGTCTGCCTCTATGACGTCTGCCTCTATGACGTCTGCCTCCCAGGCGAGGTCTGCCTCTATGACGTCTGCCTCTATGACGTCTGCCTCTATGACGTCTGCCTCTATGACGTCTGCCTCCCAGGCGAGGTTTGCCTCTATGACGTCTGCCTCTGTGACGTCTGCCTCTATGACGTCTGCCTCTATGACGTCTGCCTCCCAGGCGAGGTCTGCCTCTATGACGTCTGCCTCTATGACGTCTGCCTCCCAGGCGAGGTCTGCCTCTATGACGTCTGCCTCTATGACGTCTGCCTCTATGACGTCTGCCTCCCAGGCGAGGTCTGCCTCTATGACGTCTGCCTCCCAGGCGAGGTCTGCCTCTATGACGTCTGCCTCTATGACGTCTGCCTCTATGATATCTGCCTCCCAGGCGAGGTCTGCCTCTATGACGTCTGCCTCTATGACGTCTGCCTCTATGAGGTCTGCCTCTATGACGTCTGCCTCTATGACGTCTGCCTCTATGACGTCTGCCTCCCAGGCGAGGTCTGCCTCTATGACGTCTGCCTCTATGACGTCTGCCTCTATGACGTCTGCCTCTATGACGTCTGCCTCCCAGGCGAGGTCTGACTCTATGACGTCTGCCTCTATGACGTCTGCCTCTATGACGTCTGCCTCTATGACGTCTGCCTCCCAGGCGAGGTCTGCCTCTATGACGTCTGCCTCCCAGGCGAGGTCTGCCTCTATGACGTCTGCCTCTATGACGTCTGCCTCTATGACGTCTGCCTCCCAGGCGAGGTCTGCCTCTATGACGTCTGCCTCTATGACGTCTGCCTCCCAGGCGAGGTCTGCCTCTATGACGTCTGCCTCTATGACGTCTGCCTCTATGACGTCTGCCTCTATGACGTCTGCCTCCCAGGCGAGGTCTGCCTCTATGACGTCTGCCTCTATGACGTCTGCCTCCCAGGCGAGGTCTGCCTTATTACGTCTGCCTCTATGACGTCTGCCTCCCAGGCGAGGTCTGCCTCTATGACGTCTGCCTCTATGACGTCTGCCTCTATGACGTCTGCCTCTATGACGTCTGCCTCCCAGGCGAGGTCTGCCTCTATGACGACTGCCTCCCAGGCGAGGTCTGCCTCTATGACGTCTGTCTCCCAGGCGAGGTCTGCCTCTATGACGTCTGCCTCCCAGGCGAGGTCTGCCTCTATGACGTCTGCCTCCCAGGCGAGGTCTGCCTCTATGACGTCTGCCTCTATGACGTCTGCCTCCCAGGCGAGGTCTGCCTCTATGACGTCTGCCTCTATGACGTCTGCCTCTATGACGTCTGCCTCCCAGGCGAGGTCTGCCTCTATGACGTCTGCCTCTATGACGTCTACCTCTATGACGTCTGCCTCTATGACGTCTGCCTCCCAGGCGAGGTCTGCCTCTATGACGTCTGCCTCTATGACGTCTGCCTCCCAGGCGAGGTCTGCCTCTATGACGTCTGCCTCTATGACGTCTGCCTCTATGACGTCTGCCTCCCAGGCGAGGTCTGCCTCTATGACGTCTGCCTCTATGACGTCTGCCTCTATGACGTCTGCCTCTATGACGTCTGCCTCCCAGGCGAGGTCTGCCTCTATGACGTCTGCCTCTATGACGTCTGCCTCTATGACGTCTGCCTCCCAGGCGAGGTCTGCCTCTATGACGTCTGCCTCTATGACGTCTGCCTCCCAGGCGAGGTCTGCCTCTATGACGTCTGCCTCCCAGGCGAGGTCTGCCTCTATGACGTCTGCCTCTATGACGTCTGCCTCCCAGGCGAGGTCTGCCTCTATGACGTCTGCCTCCCAGGCGAGGTCTGCCTCTATGACGTCTGCCTCCCAGGCGAGGTCTGCCTCTATGACGTCTGCCTCCCAGGCGAGGTCTGCCTCTATGACGTCTGCCTCCCAGGCGAGGTCTGCCTCTATGACGTCTGCCTCCCAGGCGAGGTCTGCCTCTATGACGTCTGCCTCTATGACGTCTGCCTCTATGACGTCTGCCTCCCAGGCGAGGTCTGCCTCTATGACGTCTGCCTCTATGACGTCTGCCTCTATGACGTCTGCCTCCCAGGCGAGGTCTGCCTCTATGACGTCTGCCTCCCAGGCGAGGTCTGCCTCTATGACGTCTGCCTCTATGACGTCTGCCTCTATGACGTCTGCCTCCCAGGCGAGGTCTGCCTCTATGACGTCTGCCTCTATGACGTCTGCTTCTATGACGTCTGCCTCCCAGGCGAGGTCTGCCTCTATGACGTCTGCCTCCCAGGCGAGGTCTGCCTCTATGACGTCTGCCTCCCAGGCGAGGTCTGACTCTATGACGTCTGCCTCTATGACGTCTGCCTCTATGACGTCTGCCTCTATGACGTCTGCCTCCCAGGCGAGGTCTGCCTCTATGACGTCTGCCTCTATGACGTCTGCCTCTATGACGTCTGCCTCTATGACGTCTGCCTCTATGACGTCTGCCTCCCAGGCGAGGTCTGCCTCTATGACGTCTGCCTCTATGACGTCTGCCTCTATGACGTCTGCCTCTATGACGTCTGCCTCCCAGGCGAGGTCTGCCTCTATGACGTCTGCCTCTATGACGTCTGCCTCCCAGGCGAGGTCTGCCTCTATGACGTCTGCCTCCCAGGCGAGGTCTGCCTCTATGACGTCTGCCTCCCAGGCGAGGTCTGCCTCTATGACGTCTGCCTCCCAGGCGAGGTCTGCCTCTATGACGTCTGCCTCCCAGGCGAGGTCTGCCTCTATGACGTCTGCCTCCCAGGCGAGGTCTGCCTCTATGACGTCTGCCTCCCAGGCGAGGTCTGCCTCTATGACGTCTGCCTCCCAGGCGAGGTCTGCCTCTATGACGTCTGCCTCCCAGGCGAGGTCTGCCTCTATGACGTCTGCCTCTATGACGTCTGCCTATATGACGTCTGCCTCTATGACATCTGCCTCCCAGGCGAGGTCTGCCTCTATGACGTCTGCCTCTATGACGTCTGCCTCTATGACGTCTGCCTCCCAGGCGAGGTCTGCCTCTATGACGTCTGCCTCTATGACGTCTGCCTCTATGACGTCTGCCTCCCAGGCGAGGTCTGCCTCTATGACGTCTGCCTCCCAGGCGAGGTCTGCCTCTATGACGTCTGCCTCTATGACGTCTGCCTCCCAGGCGAGGTCTGCCTCTATGACGTCTGCCTCTATGACGTCTGCCTCTATGACATCTGCCTCCCAGGCGAGGTCTGCCTCTATGACGTCTGCCTCTATGACGTCTGCCTCTATGACGTCTGCCTCTATGACGTCTGCCTCCTAGGCGAGGTCTGCCTCTATGACGTCTGCCTCCCAGGCGAGGTCTGCCTCTATGACGTCTGCCTCTATGACGTCTGCCTCTATGACGTCTGCCTCTATGACGTCTGCCTCCCAGGCGAGGTCTGCCTCTATGACGTCTGCCTCCCAGGCGAGGTCTGCCTCTATGACGTCTGCCTCTATGACGTCTGCCTCTATGACGTCTGCCTCTATGACGTCTGCCTCCCAGGCGAGGTCTGCCTCTATGACGTCTGCCTCCCAGGCGAGGTCTGCCTCTATGACGTCTGCCTCTATGACGTCTGCCTCTATGACGTCTGCCTCTATGACGTCTGCCTCCCAGGCGAGGTCTGCCTCTATGACGTCTGCCTCTATGACGTCTGCCTCTAAGACGTCTGCCTCTATGACGTCTGCCTCCCAGGCGAGGTCTGCCTCTATGACGTCTGCCTCTATGACGTCTGCCTCTATGACGTCTGCCTCCCAGGCGAGGTCTGCCTCTATGACGTCTGCCTCTATGACGTCTGCCTCTATGACGTCTGCCTCCCAGGCGAGGTCTGCCTCTATGACGTCTGCCTCCCAGGCGAGGTCTGCCTCTATGACGTCTGCCTCTATGACGTCTGCCTCTATGACGTCTGCCTCCCAGGCGAGGTCTGCCTCTATGACGTCTGCCTCTATGACGTCTGCCTCTATGACGTCTGCCTCCCAGGCGAGGTCTGCCTCTTTGACGTCTGCCTCTATGACGTCTGCCTCCCAGGCGAGGTCTGCCTCTATGACGTCTGCCTCTATGACGTCTGCCTCTATGACGTCTGCCTCCCAGGCGAGGTCTGCCTCTATGACGTCTGCCTCTATGACGTCTGCCTCTATGACGTCTGCCTCTATGACGTCTGCCTCCCAGGCGAGGTCTGCCTCTATGACGTCTGCCTCTATGACGTCTGCCTCTATGACGTCTGCCTCTATGACGTCTGCCTCCCAGGCGAGGTCTGCCTCTATGACGTCTGCCTCTATGACGTCTGCCTCCCAGGCGAGGTCTGCCTCTATGACGTCTGCCTCTATGACGTCTGCCTCTATGACGTCTGCCTCCCAGGCGAGGTCTGCCTCTATGACGTCTGCCTCTATGACGTCTGCCTCCCAGGCGAGGTCTGCCTCTATGACGTCTGCCTCTATGACGTCTGCCTCTATGACGTCTGCCTCTATGACGTCTGCCTCCCAGGCGAGGTCTGCCTCTATGACGTCTGCCTCTATGACGTCTGCCTCTATGACGTCTGCCTCTATGACGTCTGCCTCCCAGGCGAGGTCTGCCTCTATGACGTCTGCCTCTATGACGTCTGCCTCCCAGGCGAGGTCTGCCTCTATGACGTCTGCCTCTATGACGTCTGCCTCCCAGGCGAGGTCTGTCTCTATGACGTCTGCCTCTATGACGTCTGCCTCCCAGGCGAGGTCTGCCTCTATGACGTCTGCCTCTATGACGTCTGCCTCTATGACATCTGCCTCCCAGGCGAGGTCTGCCTCTATGACGTCTGCCTCTATGACGTCTGCCTCTATAGACGTCTGCCTCCCAGGCGAGGTCTGCCTCTATGACGTCTGCCTCTATGACGTCTGCCTCTATGACGTCTGCCTCTATAACGTCTGCCTCCCAGGCGAGGTCTGCCTCTATGACGTCTGCCTCCCAGGCGAGGTCTGCCTCTATGACGTCTGCCTCTATGACGTCTGCCTCTATGACGTCTGCCTCCCAGGCGAGGTCTGCCTCTATGACGTCTGCCTCCCAGGCGAGGTCTGCCTCTATGACGTCTGCCTCTATGACGTCTGCCTCTATGACGTCTGCCTCCATGGCGAGGTCTGCCTCTATGACGTCTGCCTCTATGACGTCTGCCTCCCAGGCGAGGTCTGCCTCTATGACGTCTGCCTCCCAGGCGAGGTCTGCCTCTATGACGTCTGCCTCTATGACGTCTGCCTCTATGACGTCTGCCTCTATGACGTCTGCCTCCCAGGCGAGGTCTGCCTCTATGACGTCTGCCTCTATGACGTCTGCCTCTAAGACGTCTGCCTCTAAGACGTCTGCCTCCCAGGCGAGGTCTGCCTCTATGACGTCTGCCTCTATGACGTCTGCCTCTATGACGTCTGCCTCCCAGGCGAGGTCTGCCTCTATGACGTCTGCCTCTATGACGTCTGCCTCTATGACGTCTGCCTCCCAGGCGAGGTCTGCCTCTATGACGTCTGCCTCCCAGGCGAGGTCTGCCTCTATGACGTCTGCCTCTATGACGTCTGCCTCTATGACGTCTGCCTCCCAGGCGAGGTCTGCCTCTATGACGTCTGCCTCTATGACGTCTGCCTCTATGACGTCTGCCTCTATGACGTCTGCCTCCCAGGCGAGGTCTGCCTCTATGACGTCTGCCTCTATGACGTCTGCCTCCCAGGCGAGGTCTGCCTCTATGACGTCTGCCTCTATGACGTCTGCCTCTATGACGTCTGCCTCCCAGGCGAGGTCTGCCTCTATGACGTCTGCCTCTATGACGTCTGCCTCTATGACGTCTGCCTCCCAGGCGAGGTCTGCCTCTATGACGTCTGCCTCTATGACGTCTGCCTCTATGACGTCTGCCTCTATGACGTCTGCCTCCCAGGCGAGGTCTGCCTCTATGACGTCTGCCTCTATGACGTCTGCCTCCCAGGCGAGGTCTGCCTCTATGACGTCTGCCTCTATGACGTCTGCCTCCCAGGCGAGGTCTGCCTCTATGACGTCTGCCTCTATGACGTCTGCCTCCCAGGCGAGGTCTGCCTCTATGACGTCTGCCTCTATGACGTCTGCCTCTATGACGTCTGCCTCCCAGGCGAGGTCTGCCTCTATGACGTCTGCCTCTATGACGTCTGCCTCTATGACGTCTGCCTCTATGACGTCTGCCTCCCAGGCGAGGTCTGCCTCTATGACGTCTGCCTCTATGACGTCTGCCTCTATGGACGTCTGCCTCTATGACGTCTGCCTCTATGACGTCTGCCTCCCAGGCGAGGTCTGCCTCTATGACGTCTGCCTCCCAGGCGAGGTCTGCCTCTATGACGTCTGCCTCCCAGGCGAGGTCTGCCTCTATGACGTCTGCCTCTATGACGTCTGCCTCTATGACGTCTGCCTCCCAGGCGAGGTCTGCCTCTATGACGTCTGCCTCTATGACGTCTGCCTCCCAGGCGAGGTCTGCCTCTATGACGTCTGCCTCCCAGGCGAGGTCTGCCTCTATGACGTCTGCCTCTATGACGTCTGCCTCCCAGGCGAGGTCTGCCTCTATGACGTCTGCCTCCCAGGCGAGGTCTGCCTCTATGACGTCTGCCTCCCAGGCGAGGTCTGCCTCTATGACGTCTGCCTCCAGGCGAGGTCTGCCTCTATGACGTCTGCCTCCCAGGCGAGGTCTGCCTCTATGACGTCTGCCTCCCAGGCGAGGTCTGCCTCTATGACGTCTGCCTCTATGACGTCTGCCTCTATGACGTCTGCCTCCCAGGCGAGGTCTGCCTCTATGACGTCTGCCTCTATGACGTCTGCCTCTATGACGTCTGCCTCCCAGGCGAGGTCTGCCTCTATGACGTCTGCCTCCCAGGCGAGGTCTGCCTCTATGACGTCTGCCTCTATGACGTCTGCCTCTATGACGTCTGCCTCCCAGGCGAGGTCTGCCTCTATGACGTCTGCCTCTATGACGTCTGCCTCTATGACGTCTGCCTCCCAGGCGAGGTCTGCCTCTATGACGTCTGCCTCCCAGGCGAGGTCTGCCTCTATGACGTCTGCCTCCCAGGCGAGGTCTGACTCTATGACGTCTGCCTCTATGACGTCTGCCTCTATGACGTCTGCCTCTATGACGTCTGCCTCCCAGGCGAGGTCTGCCTCTATGACGTCTGCCTCTATGACGTCTGCCTCTATGACGTCTGCCTCTATGACGTCTGCCTCTATGACGTCTGCCTCCCAGGCGAGGTCTGCCTCTATGACGTCTGCCTCTATGACGTCTGCCTCTATGACGTCTGCCTCTATGACGTCTGCCTCCCAGGCGAGGTCTGCCTCTATGACGTCTGCCTCTATGACGTCTGCCTCCCAGGCGAGGTCTGCCTCTATGACGTCTGCCTCCCAGGCGAGGTCTGCCTCTATGACGTCTGCCTCCAGGCGAGGTCTGCCTCTATGACGTCTGCCTCCCAGGCGAGGTCTGCCTCTATGACGTCTGCCTCCCAGGCGAGGTCTGCCTCTATGACGTCTGCCTCCCAGGCGAGGTCTGCCTCTATGACGTCTGCCTCCCATGCGAGGTCTGCCTCTATGACGTCTGCCTCCCAGGCGAGGTCTGCCTCTATGACGTCTGCCTCCCAGGCGAGGTCTGCCTCTATGACGTCTGCCTCTATGACGTCTGCCTCTATGACGTCTGCCTCTATGACGTCTGCCTCCCAGGCGAGGTCTGCCTCTATGACGTCTGCCTCTATGACGTCTGCCTCTATGACGTCTGCCTCCAGGCGAGGTCTGCCTCTATGACGTCTGCCTCTATGACGTCTGCCTCTATGACGTCTGCCTCCCAGGCGAGGTCTGCCTCTATGACGTCTGCCTCCCAGGCGAGGTCTGCCTCTATGACGTCTGCCTCTATGACGTCTGCCTCCCAGGCGAGGTCTGCCTCTATGACGTCTGCCTCTATGACGTCTGCCTCTATGACGTCTGCCTCCCAGGCGAGGTCTGCCTCTATGACGTCTGCCTCTATGACGTCTGCCTCTATGACGTCTGCCTCTATGACGTCTGCCTCCCAGGCGAGGTCTGCCTCTATGACGTCTGCCTCCAGGCGAGGTCTGCCTCTATGACGTCTGCCTCTATGACGTCTGCCTCTATGACGTCTGCCTCTATGACGTCTGCCTCCCAGGCGAGGTCTGCCTCTATGACGTCTGCCTCCCAGGCGAGGTCTGCCTCTATGACGTCTGCCTCTATGACGTCTGCCTCTATGACGTCTGCCTCTATGACGTCTGCCTCCCAGGCGAGGTCTGCCTCTATGACGTCTGCCTCCCAGGCGAGGTCTGCCTCTATGACGTCTGCCTCTATGACGTCTGCCTCTATGACGTCTGCCTCTATGACGTCTGCCTCTATGACGTCTGCCTCCCAGGCGAGGTCTGCCTCTATGACGTCTGCCTCTATGACGTCTGCCTCTATGACGTCTGCCTCTATGACGTCTGCCTCCCAGGCGAGGTCTGCCTCTATGACGTCTGCCTCTATGACGTCTGCCTCTATGACGTCTGCCTCCCAGGCGAGGTCTGCCTCTATGACGTCTGCCTCTATGACGTCTGCCTCTATGACGTCTGCCTCCCAGGCGAGGTCTGCCTCTATGACGTCTGCCTCCCAGGCGAGGTCTGCCTCTATGACGTCTGCCTCTATGACGTCTGCCTCTATGACGTCTGCCTCCCAGGCGAGGTCTGCCTTACGTCTGCCTCTATGACGTCTGCCTCTATGACGTCTGCCTCTATGACGTCTGCCTCCCAGGCGAGTCTGCCTCTATGACGTCTGCCTCTATGACGTCTGCCTCCCAGGCGAGGTCTGCCTCTATGACGTCTGCCTCTATGACGTCTGCCTCTATGACGTCTGCCTCCCAGGCGAGGTCTGCTCTATGACGTCTGCCTCTATGACGTCTGCCTCTATGACGTCTGCCTCTATGACGTCTGCCTCCCAGGCGAGGTCTGCCTCTATGACGTCTGCCTCTAGGACGTCTGCCTCTATGACGTCTGCCTCTATGACGTCTGCCTCTAGGACGTCTGCCTCTATGACGTCTGCCTCTATGACGTCTGCCTCCCAGGCGAGGTCTGCCTCTATGACGTCTGCCTCTATGACGTCTGCCTCTATGACGTCTGCCTCCCAGGCGAGGTCTGCCTCTATGACGTCTGCCTCTATGACGTCTGCCTCCCAGGCGAGGTCTGCCTCTATGACGTCTGCCTCTATGACGTCTGCCTCTATGACGTCTGCCTCTATACGTCTGCCTCCCAGGCGAGGTCTGCCTCTATGACGTCTGCCTCTATGACGTCTGCCTCATGACGTCTGCCTCTATGACGTCTGCCTCCCAGGCGAGGTCTGCCTCTATGACGTCTGCCTCTATGACGTCTGCCTCCAGGCGAGGTCTGCTCTATGACGTCTGCCTCTATGACGTCTGCCTCCCAGGCGAGGTCTGCCTCTATGACGTCTGCCTCTATGACGTCTGCCTCCCAGGCGAGGTCTGCCTCTATGACGTCTGCCTCTATGACGTCTGCCTCTATGACGTCTGCCTCCCAGGCGAGGTCTGCCTCTATGACGTCTGCCTCTATGACGTCTGCCTCTATGACGTCTGCCTCCCAGGCGAGGTCTGCCTCTATGACGTCTGCCTCTATGACGTCTGCCTCTATGACGTCTGCCTCTATGACGTCTGCCTCCCAGGCGAGGTCTGCCTCTATGACGTCTGCCTCAGGAGGTCTGCCTCTATGACGTCTGCCTCTATGACGTCTGCCTCTATGACGTCTGCCTCCCAGGCGAGGTCTGCCTCTATGACGTCTGCCTCAGGACGTCTGCCTCTATGACGTCTGCCTCAAGGACGTCTGCCTCTATGACGTCTGCCTCCATGCGAGTCTGCCTCTATGACGTCTGCCTCTATGACGTCTGCCTCCAGGCGAGGTCTGCCTCTATGACGTCTGCCTCCCAGGCGAGGTCTGCCTCTATGACGTCTGCCTCTATGACGTCTGCCTCTATGACGTCTGCCTCTATGACGTCTGCCTCCCAGGCGAGGTCTGCCTCTATGACGTCTGCCTCTATGACGTCTGCCTCTATGACGTCTGCCTCTATGACGTCTGCCTCTATGACGTCTGCCTCTATGACGTCTGCCTCTATGACGTCTGCCTCTATGACGTCTGCCTCCCAGGCGAGGTCTGCCTCTATGACGTCTGCCTCTATGACGTCTGCCTCTATGACGGTCTGCCTCCCAGGCGAGGTCTGCCTCTATGACGTCTGCCTCCCAGGCGAGGTCTGCCTCTATGACGTCTGCCTCTATGACGTCTGCCTCTATGACGTCTGCCTCCCAGGCGAGGTCTGCCTCTATGACGTCTGCCTCTATGCGTCTGCCTCTATGACGTCTGCGGCTCTATGACGTCTGCCTCCCAGGCGAGGTCTGCCTCTATGACGTCTGCCTCTATGACGTCCTGCCTC